>JASTWP010001879.1:0-56971 GCA_030770255.1 Temnothorax ravouxi | reverse complement strand
TTATTTTTTAAATGTGCCACTTTATTATAAAAGTGGACTCCACGATACAAAAGTTGTGCCGTTCCACGATTTACATAACTTGGCGCAACTTAGCACGACACTGCCGTGTCTGATACCGTTCTTATACCACTGTTCATCAAATTTTAAATACGAGAATCAGATTCCGTCGGACGCCATCTATCGGATACTTTGAGATCCAACATTATGATCTGATCATATATAATTTTATATGACTATATAAGTTTATATGTGATTATATTATTTTATCAGTTTAAATTATAAGGTATGTTTGCAAAATAATTTAAAAGATTTATGTATTATATATACATATATACACATTAATCTTTTATATTTACCTATTATTAATTAATTTTGCACGGTACTTTTTTAATGGAATATTTATAATAAATTCTAAATATGGTGTCAAAATTAACAATTATTATCAAATTGGCAGAGACTATATTTATTATATATGTTAATGTTTCAAAATTGAGAAAACTGTTTTTAACAATTAAAGTAATTTAAATCGACCGTAACTGGCAATAATATATAACGTCTTTTACCGATATGAACATTGAAAAACCGTGAGCCAACTTTTTGTCAGATTCACACAGCACATTTTCAGATCATCATCGAGACATTATTAATTTCGACCATAGGTTTTGGTCAGTTAATGTAATTTCTAAATTAGATAGTTCAAATTTTTATTGCGAAAAAATATTCACTGGCGAAATAAATTTATTAAAACTGTTTTTAATATAAAAATTAATTGATTTTTTGACCAAAAATTATTTAAGCTTTTCCTTTACAGAGTTAATATTATATTTGATATCATGTCTAAAATTGGGTGTAAAAATTAATAATGGACGATTTGAGAACAAAATTTTTATAAGTTCTATACTGGCGAGATCTGCTCAGATCCGGCAAGATCGGAATAGATCAGATTGGATCAGCAACACAACTTTGTAAGCCAAGATTGGACTTATCTGGAGAGATCAAGATATGTCTGACTAGGTCTGCTCAGATCCAGCAAGATCGGAAGATATCTGATTGGATCAGCAACACAATTTTGTAAGTCAAGATTGGTCTTATCTGGTGAGATCAAGATATGTCTGGCTAGGTCTGCTCAGATCCGACGAGATCTAAGGCATAACGTCTGCTCGTACTTCAGGAGATCTGAAGCAATCAGATAATGTCCGATTAGATCGGAAGAGATCCGATTGGATCTGCGATTCAATATCGAACGGCAGCAATGGTCAGATCTGGTGAGATCGGATTATAGTTCAGCATATCTGGCTGCATGTGATTAGATATGGCCATGCAGATCTGGCGAGATAAAATTATATCCAATCAGATCTGACTTTACTTGAATTTCAGATCTCGTTGTATCTCATTTTATCAAATCAGACATAGTCAGATCTCCTCCATTTTTTCATGGGTTATGTCTATTTGAAAATATTTATGCGTTTGTATAATAAAATAAAGCAGCAGACTATTTTGCAGATTCCAATTATTTTTTATGTTTTTATTTTCTCTCTTTATTTACCTATTTTTATTTTTAGTTATTATCATTAATTTTGCTTCTTCATAGAGGAAGCTTTGTTTTCGTAAAAAAATTTTTTTTAGATATTTTTGGCAGCGTGTTTTAAATGTTCTAAAACGTCGAAAAATTACTTTTGTACAAAATGTCCGTGTGTATGTACGTATGAGTGTATTGTGTGTGTGTATATTGTTGTCCGTATGTGCTCTAACTTCCGTAATTTTTGAGATATTGGGATGTATTTTTTTTTTAATCGATAGAGTATCATGTAAGGCAGGTTGGGATTGAATTTGGCGATAACCGGTAAAGCGGTTCTTTTTAAATAAAATTTTGAATTTTTATAGAAATGTTTGTGTTTGCTCCAACTTCCGCAAACTTTGAGATATCGGTCTATTTCTAATTTTATTATATTCTTCAGTCTTTTCTACCCTTATTTCATATGTATAATTCTTTAAGATTTGGTTGATTATTTCATTATCATTATTTGATTATCATTATTTGATTGACCCAGCTTTATACGCGATCAAAGGTCCATAATTTTGATCGCATATAAAGCTACGTCTAATCAACCTAATGTAAGAGAATTATATATGAAATAGAGGTAGAAAAGGCCAAAGTAAAAATTGTTTTTTGAGTTTTTGATGCCAATGTGTTGCTTATGTTTGAAAACGTCGAAAAATCGTAGAGTATCATTAAAGGTAGGTTGGTGTTCAATTATCTTTTTTTTGTTTATGGTATACATACAGACATCGTATTATATATATATATATAGAGAGAGATTTACATATTTAAAAAAAGTCTTTCTCTAACAAAAAATCAAAATAAATCGATATTGACTTTGAGAGTTACATGGTCGATATATAGATTTCGCATATAGACCTTTAATTGCATATAAAATTGGGTCGAATCAATCAAATCTTAAAGAATTATATATGAAACAAGGGTAGAAAAGACTAAAAAATATAATAGAATTATAAATAGCCCGATATCTCAAAACCGGGACTTTTATATGGTATATCGTTATATTCCGGGACATTTGGCATTTTCCAGGACTGTACATTTTAGAAAACGTAAACAGTTCCGGAACATACCTCTGGGCAAACTTATATATATCTATATGTAAAATATGACCATATACGTTTTTCTCTTGTATAATTTATGTTCGTATATACAGGAAAAATAATAAAAAGAAAAATTTAAAAATAATTAAAATGATCATTTTTGCATTGTATTTTTTATGAACAGTAGTTAATATAACTGCTGTTATATTTATACAACATCTCGGGTACTCGCAACCCGTCGCGTCGCGTAAAAGTCACGGTCGGTCTCGCTCCGCGTGTACTTGGCGCGAGACACTACCGTGTCTCTTGATATGATTATATATGATTATATACGGGCAAATTTTTCTCATTTTCTCAAATTTCACTTTTTATAAGAACGAACACAGATTATACAAGTAAAAAAAGACATATTTACATATTTCATATATAATTGTATATATTTGTTTTTATGTAAAAAAAATTTTGCCGAGTAATATCTTAAGGTAATTTATGCATATTAGCGACGTCCTCTCCGATGACCTTGACCTTGACATATGTTGTGAAGGTCACCTTACTGAGTGACCTTCAAAAGGTTTTAGCCGTCGGTCATTGTTTATTAAAAAGTTATTAACAAAAAAAGTTTGAAAAATATAGCAGCTATTTTGAGTTTTGGAAGGCATAAACGATTAATATAAACGTCTTTTTTTTAAAACAGAGAATACTTTATTTTGCGAGAAAGTCGCTGCTTTACCAAAATACAACATTTAAAAGCAGTAAATTGTTGATAAATTGAAGTCTTTTTGTTAATGCAGTGAATACTTACATAAGTTAGATGACGCGCTTTACTAATATTTAACTGTTTAAAGCGCGTCACCTAACCTATGTAGATTAGTGACGCGCTTTAAAAGTATTTAAGTGTCATCAATAAAAACAATATATATTCAATTTATAACATCCCATAGAATTATGAAGGTTTTTTTATTTTTTTTATCATTTTATCTTAAAAAATGGCTTTATCATAGGAGTCGCCAAAATTCCTTTTAAGGGCTTTCATTTTAACCCAAAACGAAGCTTTTCACAAAGTTTCATCGAAATCGGAGAGGGGCCGTTTTCGGAACTTTATCCCTATATTTTTCAAACTTTTTTTGTTTATAACTTTTTAATAAACAATGACCGACGGCTGAAATCTTTTGAAGGTCACTCAGTAGGGTGACCTTCACAACATATGTCAAGGTCAAAGTCATCGGAGAGGACGTCGCTAATATGCATAATTACCTATCTTAAAGATGCTAAGGGCCTGAGCAGAATGGTTGTCTTATAATTTTAACACAATGTTTTATGCTTTAAATTTTTGTTTTTAATAACACACAATACTGTCTCGTATCTCAAATCTTACAAACATAAACACTTTTTATATATGCTTAAGGGGCCATGTATACATACACATGTTTAAGGAGTTATGTCGATCATGTATCTTGAAAATAGGTGAAAACTACAAAAGTGAGGAAATTCACTACAGTATCGATGATTTTATTGGTCAAAATATAGTAAATCTGGTTACTTTTTAATTTTCACCTTTTTTTCAAAATAAACGACCCCTAAGACCTGACAAGAAATTGTACGTTACGATTAATATTACAATTTTACTAAAAAAAATATTTAAAGCATAAAATATTGTCTCATAATTATAAGTCGATTATTCTAGTCAGGCCTTAATACGGCTTTATGGTTGGTTTATGACATTTTAAGATTTTATTTAATATAATATTCGACGGTGTTAAGTACAAGAACCGGCTATAAATTATACCATTCTTAGATTATACTCTTCCTAGTAAGGCTTCAATATACGTCAAATTCAGATCTGACGCTATCCAAATACCCGATTATTTGTATAGCGGAAATAAATATGCTCCAAATTCGGGTTATCCGCGGATTCGCAGGTAACCTAAATATTACGATTTTGAGATCCGTATCGTAATCAATCTCGGATACTCAAATAGTCTATTATATGGCACGTATTCATAGTCGGATCTTATTTTAAGACTGTCTTAAGTAATGTCTTAAGATGCTATAATACAGCTCTGTAATTGGTTCATAACGTCTTAAGGTCATCAAAACCAGTCTTGAAATAAGATCCGACTATGAGTACTGGCCTATGACTACTTTTACGCGGCGGCTTATAATTCGGTTTGGTGTAACTACCATGTACTATACAATTCAAAATTCTTTTTCTTTTGATTATTAATATAACAATCATTTAAATACTATTTTAATACTCTAAACATTTGAAACAATCTTTGACATATATTGTATACGTTTTAGTTTAAGTATAAAAAAGCTCGTATTTAAATGATCATGTTATCTGAGAAAAAATGGGTTTACGGCAGTTTCCAGGACAGTCCTGGAACCTATCACATGAGGCTGCGGTCTACTTGACGCTACAAATTCTTTGGAGCATTTTTCTTCTCCTTCTTTCTTTATTGAAAGAATAGAGAAGGGGAATGCTTCGAAGCATTTGTAGCGTCAAGTGGACCGCAACTCATATAAGGGCAGATTCCAGGATTGTACATCCAAATGTATATACAACTTATAAATTGTATATAAGGGCAGATTCCAGGATTGTACATCCAAATGTATATACAACTTATAAATTGTATATAAGGGCAGATTCCAGGACTGTACATTCAGATGTATATACAACTTATAAATTGTATATAAGGGCAGATTCCAGGACTGTACATCTAGATGTATATACAACTTATAAATTGTATATAAGGGCAGATTCCAGGACTGTACATCCAGATGTATGTACAATTTATAAATTGTACAATTTATAAATTGTACATACGTCTGGATGTACAGTCCTGGAATCTGCCCTTATATATTTGTGTGATAGGTTCCAGGACTGTCCTAGAAACTGCCGTAGGACTTAATTGTTTTCCAGGACAGTCCTGGAAAATGCCAAATGTCCTGGAATATGCCAATAAAAAACCGAAAAAGTCCTGGAAACTGTCTCTGGACCTACATATACATACATACATACATATATGTGTGCCAGACTTATTGTTTCACCTGTTAATGATAGATTGAAATCATTTAGACATACAAATTTTAATACCAAAGTGTCGAGGTTGCGGCTACAGTGTTTGAACGGGAAAAACTTAAAGTTCACTAATGTGCTTGTCGAAATTTTACTCAGGGACGTCGCATGCGGCATGTCAAAACGGCTCTTCCACACTTTACTCAACTCGATAGAAATGTGAAATTATTATTCACTTTACTTGTACACTGTTCGCAAGACCGACAAATATCCGGATATCACAATTTGGCAGCCCCGACATTTTGGCATTAAGATTTTTGTTTCCAAATGATCTCAGGAATTTGTTGAATATGTTACGTGATCGTAACATATGATTCAATGTAGAATTATTTTTTGTTATTCTCTGCTAGCACATCTCCGCAGGACAGTACCAATGAGATGGATCCTGAGACATTAGAATGGTTACATACAGAATTAGCAAAGTTATTGCCATACGAGCGGTACGCTCAAATTATGGAGCGTCTGCAAAGTTGTCCAAATAAGACAACGAACTATGAGTAAGTGTATATACATACATACAGAGCATACATACATTATATATAACATTAATAAATTTTACTGTTAAAAATTATAATTTTGAAATTAACGTTTTTTTTTATCTAATATTTTTATATCATATTGCAGATGTGCTCCGGGTCCTTCAGGATCAACAAGCCATGCAGGTTTTCATTCGGATGCAGAAAAGCACGTACTACCTGACACGCAAGAGTCGTACACTCAATTGTTGGAGCCGCCGCAACTGTCAAGTTATCCTGATCAGAACTATGAGTAAGTGTATATACATACATACATTATATATTTATAACATTGATAAATTTTACAAAATTTTGGAAATAACGTTTTTTTGTCTCATAATAAGAAATATACATTATTATAACACTTTAAATAAATTTATCTAATACCGTATTTTCGATTTTTTAAAATCATATTGCAGATGTGCTCCAGGCCCTTCAGATTTGGATATGGTCAAGGATATGGTACTACCTGGCACACAAAACCAGATAACTAACAGAAAAAGATTTTATAAGGGGTAATTATTCGTTTTGAATATCTTCATAGACGTTATTATACACCATTGAAAATTTCTTCCTTATTTCTACTTGTAAAACATATTATACTGGCACAGTTTGGCTGGAATAGTATATTGTACAACTAATGGGAAAAGTGGTCTATTCTGAATGAGTGTGAAGTTGGTCGCACGGGCGAAGCGAGTGCGACCATCACACTCATTTGGGCTCGACCACTCTTCTTCCCACGAGTTGTTCATACTATTTTTTCTAACAAGAGCGTGAAAGAGGTCGCTTTTCGCGCTTGTTTTACAATTTCATTTCTCTACAGTTAAAGCCAAAGCACATAACATGGCGTAGCGATATACGATGGTCGTAGCCCTCGACCTGACAAGTCAGGATACGCCAAAGCTTGTGCGTTACTTACGTCCATGACTACGACTGTCATATGTGCTTTGGCCCTTCAGAAATAGCTCCATTTCTCAACGCTTACGTCATCGATGCGAAATGGATCGTTTTGCTCACTCAAAACAAGCGCGAAAAACGGCTCATTTTACGCTCGCGTTAGGAAAAATTTATTTCTCAACTGATTAATTAATTATTTGCATATTAACTCAACTCAATCGCAAAATATTTCAATTTTTTCTAGGTTTGAAGAATACAAGGAGCTTTTGCGACTGCACAAGACAGTAAAATGTGATGATATCCCTTACGAAAAAGACCGACCGGCGGAGAATTGTAATCCCTGTAGTTATTGTAATCCCGCACGAAAATATTACATTCGACGAACCATACTCATGTAATTATTGTAATACAAGTATTACGGTGGACAACTTATTGCAGTAGACAGATTACAAGACGGAACTACAATTCAGTTATTACACAGATCGGAACACACGAGTGTGGTTATTATAGTGTACGTTATGTGCGCGGTATATACGGCGGCGTGGGGTGCGAGTGATCGCGCGCAGCAGCGTCCGCAGCAGCGTCCGCAGCAGCAACACAGCCGCAGCATTCAGCAAAGCCGCCCGTGGATTCCCCGCGAGGGATGTGCGCGTCGCGACGCGTACCCACCAGTAACGCCCGTCGTCGCGACGCGATAGCGGGGCCCCCCGCCGCCACCGCCGCCGCCGCGACGTAATATACCGTGTGTGTACGCACCGTGACCCACTTGTTGCGTCTAGGTTATGTTATGGCGTTATAAACAAAAATATGCTGCGCACAATAGACGCGTCCGTGAGAGCCGTGAGTCCGTCGTGAGCCCGGCCACGAGCGAAAGCTAGCCCGGGGCATGAGGCCGGCCCGGGGCTGAGCCTGTTCCAGGGCTCGGGAGAGCATACAGCTGAACACGGTGGCGCAGAGACTCGAGGAGGACGAGGAGCAGGAGGACAAGAGGCGACTCAACGAGGAGGTAACGCCGCGTTATATTATCGAAAATTTCTTTGGAATATATAGATTACGTTATATAACTATGAGAAATTGATTTTTTTGATGAAATTTTATATTATATTATTTATTTGTAGAATAAACTGGAACAAGTTAAAAGTGACGTAGCGCAATACGATTCGTTATTGGCTACTCTACTCTGGAGGATGAATCTGACTCGATTAGACAGATGAAATTAGGTGAACTTTATAATAAATCAAAAACGAAACCTGTTGATGACATTACAAATAAGTTGAGAAGTGAATTACATAGGTAAATGTCATTTAAATATATATTTCTCGGTTAAATATTCATTTCCTAATTAAATATGGTGTTATCTTGTCGTTAATTTTTATATGCACTACTATTTTTATTTAGAATAAAAATCAACGAAAAATATCGTATAAAAATATCATTTTATCTGTATATATATATATATATATATATATATATATATATAATAAAGATATTTTATTACGTGTAATTTATACAAGTATGTTTTAATTTACACGGATCACAGAGTAGTTTTAATTGTTAAATTCATGCGAACAATTTTTGTATGCGAAAATAAGTTCCGCGATCTTTGATTTATATATTTTTTTAAATCTAAAAATACCAATCAGTATTTGCGTAACATAACATTCGCATATGAAAATTATTCGCATGAATTCAAGAATTGAAGCCGTGTGATCCGTAATCCCTGTAATATTTCCTCTGTAATATTTTTATGTAATTCATAGACCGTAGTACGAAAAAACTACACAGATTTATTGTAATATTTACGTATAGTTATTGTAATATTTGTGTGTGATTATTGTAATATTTTTCTGTAATTATTGTAGTGTTTGGATTACACAGATTACAATCCCCCGCCCGTCGGTCTTTTTCGTAAGGGATACGAGATTACTTCATTAAAATGACAGGTAAATTAAAATGTCCTGTATGCGACTCTATTTTTAAGGCTTACGCGATGAGTCGTGACTTAAGACGACATTTAAAAATACACAATATATATCATGTAAATATGAACATTGAGAACAAAACATTTTTGGACAAATATTTTACATTTCACCTAAATATAAATATGGGGGAATGTAAAGCATGTGGTGTACTCATTAATTATACAAGCTCTAATGAGAAACTTTACTTCCATTGTCGACGATCATGTGTTAAGAAAAAAGAGTTATAAAGACAGCTGACTGTTTTACTAACAATGAAATTCACGGAAGTGTCCCTCTCTGATTTTGATGAGCTTTTAGTACGTTATTCTCTAGATGAAACAAAAGTTGAATGATTTGAAGAGTACTTTAAAAAAATTCTTTAAATTTTTATTTTTTAATGAAAATAAAAAGAAGATTAAAATAAAAACCTTTATTTTGTTATTATTCTAAAGTGCTCTTTAAACCGTTCAATTTTTGTTAAAAAACTTGTTTTTCTCATCTCTTTTATAGTTTCAAAGATATTCTGCTTGAAAAAGAAAAACCAATTCTTTTTCAAGGGGTGTTTCACCCCCTAAACGTACGGGCACGTGTAAAAAATACGTTTCCCTTATTTTCATCTAGAGAACAACAACATACTTAGAAACTCATCAAAATCGGAGGGGGACACTTCCGCGGATTTCCTTAGCAAGTAAATTTATATACAAATATTAATAATCGATCCAAATATTAAGAAAATAGACGTAGCAAAACTATTAATTGCTGAACAAAAATGTAGTAGATATAAAAGTTTTTATAAAAGCACCTATAGATTTACAATTTCAATTAGAAGTGTTTTATATCGCAATATTATGTTTTTATTTAACAAGGAAAGGCTCAGAACTGAACTCCATCGATTTCGGTGAAACTTGGCAAGATACAGTCGACCGTTTCATTATATTCTTGAGAACTTTCTTTGTAAACTTTGTAAGTTTCATCGAAGTCGGTGGAGTTCAGTTCTGAGCCTTCCCTTATAAGTCTACGACTATACGTTTACACAGCAACTTATACACCGTATGCTATCCGATCAAAAATTTTCTTTTTATCATAATAATCACTTAAATATGAACCGTAAGATTTATTTTGTAAATAAACAAACTTGAAATATATATACTTTAGAAATTGTTTAAGTATTAGAAACTCTTATTTAAAAATAATTATTTTATGAGCAAAAGAAAATTTTTTGATCGGATAGTATACGGTAATTATTAATCAGATTGTAAGTGGCTGTGTAAGCGTATGCAGTTATTAATAAGTTTGTCGAAAATGGTTTGTCAAAAATTGTACTAAAGTGAATCAGACTAGGTGTTTACATCCATATCCAAAAATAAGAAGAAATAAAAAAAAACAGAATTAACATAAATTTTTATTTAATATTTTATTTAGAGGAAAGACCCCTATTATGAGACAAGATCCTAATATGAGATATTTTAAGTGAAAAGGCTTTATATAGGCCCCATCTTTTGATCCCACCATGTAAAAAACCCGCCATCTCATATTAAGATCCTGTCTCATAATAGGGGTCTTTTCTCTATTCAATATTTTATTTATTATTCAACCTTTTTTTTAACCGCTTACATGTCCTAACCTTTATGCGTGATAAACATACGAAAAAATTAAAGATTTATGTATGTCAAATATTTATTTATCTGTTTAACATAATTATGACAAATTTCTCATCTTGTTTTTGTATCTTGTTACTCCGACCCTTAAGGTGATGCTGGAGCCGTCTGTATAACCGACAAAATTTCCATTTTTTTATGTTATCGATCGTGTAATAGATAAGTTTAAAATTAAAATTAGTACTATTTAGAAATGTAACTTAAATCATGAAAAATAATCTTTATTATACTTGACTCCCAGACTTCTCTCTGCTGTCGGTGCATTTTGCCAGTTCTTCTGTAAAATCTATTAACAAAATACACTCGACTATTTACCAACGATTTCATCGGTTACATCTAACAAGGAAAATGACTTTGACAACAAATATGAATGTTATTTAAAAAAGTAATAATTTGAATAATTTGCTCAAAACTTTATTCGACACAAACATCAAGGAGAAAATATGATTGTAACATACATGATTAAAAAAAAAACATTGTTTTACAAGTTAAACAGAAACGTAATAGAAATTAAAATTTTAATTGTTTGATCTGCAGTGGCTTTAAACTTTTCAAGTAGTGCGCAAAAGGATTTTGCGATCTGTAAAGCCGTTTCAAAATGAGACCTTTGAAATGTAATTGTCGGTAATTTGGACGGCTTTAGCATCCCCTTAATGCATTTAATAGAAAGCCGGACGTTGCAAAATGTAGCAAATTTCGCGTGACATTAAAGACAAAAAGAGATAACGAGGGCCTCTATGGTGTCGACCTCACAGACGCGTGCTGTCGCCGTTTGAACGCACAAACCTAGAAAGAAGAAAGGCTGTCGCGATCGGCGAGAGAAAAGCCTGAGAGAGGCCAACCCGCGGTCTTTTTCGTGGGACCGTCGAAACCCCCTGTGAGCCCCTGTACCCTACATCCATTTTCGAAATTGGTACTACGTAGCCACGTTCATTTTCTGGCACTGCCAATAAAACATCATTCTAGTGCGCATCCGCGCTACATCTGCAAATGTATATAATATGGTGTTACATAACATGTATATAGATGAAATATGTTTTTGGTATATATGTATATTACCAGAGAGAAACCTGAGAGCGGCCACCGGGATCCATTCCGTTCCAGCGAACGTATACTGACGCGCCGCCTGACAAAGTGGACGTCAACTACGTCGTTACGCTCGGTAACGGTACACACATGGTTCGTGTCCGTGCTATGGTTCGTGTCCGAACTACTCAGATGGAGGGGATATGCTGGTCGCGCAAGCCGCTCCTCTGTCCGTGTACGCTCGGCACTCGGCAAGCTTCGAGCGGGGAGAGAAGGACAGACATACGATCTGCTGTCTTCTTCTCTCTTGAGCTGTGACGTTGCCGGCGTGGCGTTGTCGTTAGCACGCGCCGGCTATACCACGATGCCACGCATTCCGGGTTTCGCGTCTTATTGTTAGGCCAGTCAATAAAGACACTAATTCGAAAATTTAACTTTAATTACAAAAATTTTCAAATTTTGATGGAATATTGGGTGAGTTGAAATAACAATAAATCTCATTTTGCAACCATCCCCGAGGTCCGGAACATGTTAAATATTGCAAAAAAATGTTAATTTATTATAACTTTGCGAAAAAAATTGCAAAAGTGCTGCAAATCGATAGAATAACTTTTGCAATTGCCCCGAACAGTTGTGCTAATTTGCAACCTTATGTTGCACGCAATATATTATTTTTAATCAATGATGGAACAATTGTTTATTTGGTCGTAATTTTGTCAAAAAAATTGCAAAAATTTTGCAAATTGGATGCAAACGTTGAGATTATTTTTCGTCACAAGCTGTTAAGTTTGTAATCTCGGACAAAGTCCGCAACAGTGAAAAATTAGCAACAATTATTATTTTGCACTTTTTACAAGCGTGAAAAAATTGCAGAAGTTTTGCAAATTTTACGGAGTGCTTCAAATGTCTTTCCTTATCCAAATATAAATTTGCAACCCTCTACTAGTTACGCAAATTATTACAACTTATTAATGACTAAATACGTTGTTTTATAAAAAATTGCAATGTTGCGCGCCTCGAAATAGGTTGCAAATCTAATACATTGCGGAAAATATTACAATAGACATTGCTTTAAGTTTGCAGGATTTTTGCAATTTTTTTCGCAAAGTCATAGCAATAAATTAACGTTTTTCGCAATGTTTAGCATGTTCCGGACCTCGGAGATGGTTGCAAAATGAGATTTATTGTTATTTCAACTCACCCAATATGCCATCAAAATTTGAAAACTTTTGTAATTAAAGTGAATTGATTGTCTTTATTGACTGGCCTATCTCGTGTCTCGTGTCTCGCCG
Source organism: Temnothorax ravouxi (assembly GCA_030770255.1). Classification (NCBI taxonomy): domain Eukaryota; kingdom Metazoa; phylum Arthropoda; class Insecta; order Hymenoptera; family Formicidae; genus Temnothorax; species Temnothorax ravouxi. The sequence goes on along the minus strand of JASTWP010001879.1, from coordinate 43,942 downwards.
AGTGTCGCCGAGTACCGAGTCTCGAGTTGGCAAATTGACGATGCGCTATACGTTACATTTGCGTTTATATTTACAAATTTTAATTTTTGTATTTATAAATAAATATATATATGTATATATATTAGAAATTTATAAATATATAAAGATTGCAAATATAATTAATTAAATAAATATTTATAAACTTAAAAATTAAAATTCGCAAATGTAATGTATAAAAATCACGGTTCTATACATATGCTTTTCTATCTAAAAAAGTCTTACATTAAAAACCTTTACTTCAGCATAATAATATTTTATACATGTAATATTTAAATGCATACCAATAATTATATTATTAACTGTGAAAAATAATTGTAGTTTATAATATTCTTTTACTCTTATTAAATTTATTTTACCTATGCATGTTCAATTGGCCAAATTGCGGCTAAATTACAAACAACAACAAAAGGATATTGGATAAAAATAAAAACACTTTATCAAGAGACACGGTAGTGTCTCGTGCCAAGTACACGCGAAGCGAGACCGACCGTGATTCTTTTACGCGACGCGACGGGTTGCGAGTACCCGAGATGTTGAGATCTCGATAACGAGTGAACGGATCCAGTTCTAAGTAGGCTTGATTGATAGTTGGGGTCAAAATAAGGGGAGTATCTCCTATATAATTTTCCGCTACGTGCCCTACGAGCGGAGATATTGCGACGCAAAGTCCAAATGTGAAAATTTTTTATTTAAGATACTTCCTCCTAACGCCGACGTCTTATGACATATATATATATATATAAAAGGGGGAGGAAATGTAACTTTCACTTTTTCGACGCTGGCGGCGCAGGTATCGCCAGTTTCGATATCGCGCGCGTATTTCGAACGATCTAGTAGGTAAATTATTAAAGGTCGATAAACTTATCGGTCAGGAGGAAGATTTCTATTTAGCTAAATTAAGTATATATATAATATATATTGATTCTTATGAATCAAGCTTGAATTCGATGTTTAGGTATCCCAGGTTGCCGATGACGAGGTACAGATAATGCACTTCATAGTTTTCGGTGTCTATGTGTATTAATACCTTGAATTCGACGTCCACGTGTCCCAGGTTGCCGATGACGGGATCCAGATAGTGCGCTTCATAGTTTTCGGTGTCCAGGTGTAATCGTACGTTGAATTCGATGTTTAGGTGTCCCAGGTTGCCGATGACGAGGTCCACATAGTGCGCTCCGTAGTTTTCGGTGTCTACGTGTATTAATACCTTGAATTCGATGTCCAGGTGTCCCTGATTGCTGATGACGAGATCTAGATAGCGCGCTCCGTAGTTTTCGGTGTTTAGATGTAATAATACTTTGAATTCGATGTCTACGTGTCCCAGGTTGCCGATGACAAGGTTCACATAGTGCGCTTCGTAGTTTTTGGTGTCTAAGTGTATTAATAACTTTAAATCTGAATGTAGGACACGTAAATATCGAATTCGAGGTATTAATACACGTAGACACCGAAAACTACGGAGCGCACTATGTGGACCTCGTCATCGGCAACGTGGAACACCTAGACATCGAATTCAACGTATTATTACACCTAGACACCGAAAACTATGAAGCGCACTATCTGGAACCCGTCATCGGCAACCTGGAACACGTGGACATCAAATTCAAGGTATTAATACACCTGGACACCGAAAACTATGGAGCGCACTATGTGGACCTTGTTATCGGCAACCTGGGACACCTAGACATCGAATTCAAGCTTGATTCATAAGAATCGACTTAAAAATTTTCTAGCGGCAGAATTAAAATTATGTCATCACATAATAAAAATTCGCTGAATTAAAATTATGTCTAGACATAAAAATTGGACGAATAATAGTAACCTTTCGAAAGTAGAGGTTTTAAGCGGGGAGCACACATTTCTGCACAATGCATAATGCGTAAGCATAAGAAAATTGATTGGTCCATACACATGTGCATAAGGAAATAGACCAATCAGTTTTCTTATGCTTACGCATTATGCGTTATGCAGAAGTGTATGCTCTCCGCTTTAAGCTTAAAATTTAAATTTTATTCATTTTTAACAAAGTTACAGCTGCTCGAATTTTGCCTATTTTTAAAGATAAATTTAGTGTTCCTTTAATTTTTGTGAGTTACTTTTACTTAAATATTATTAATTTTTATGTATTTGTTGTTATTGCTAATTTTGTGAATAATTAAAAAATAAAAAATAAAAATGTTTTGCAGATTCTTGCTTAACACTACAAAATAGGTGATATCAGTACAAAATTACCTTTTTCAAAAAAGGTAAAAAAAAGTGCCAAGTACACGCATTCAAAAATCTAACCTAAGTGGTAGCTTTATATCTTTTTCACAAAATTATATTACCTAACTTAACTCAAGTGACATGTATTTTAAAAAAAGATGTGAAATCTTTAAATTAAATTGTGCCAATTGTAAAGAGAATATGTATATTGCTTTGAAAGATAATTGTTATGTAACTACTTTAAAGAAATAAAACCCAAGTGGTATCTTCGTATTTCTATTCAAGGGTCTTCTTCTTCTAAACCCAAGTGATAATAGCTTCTTAATTCTCTTTAACAAATTTTTAATATTACAATGAATCATTTTAATTACAAAGAATTAAAGAAGTAACAGTACAAAATAAAGATATTTAATTAAAACAAAATAAATAAATTTTTCTTGTAAAAAAACTTGGCGCTGCTTTTTTACTCCTGTCGCATTCTTCCCTAAATTATGTTTATTGTTTTTTATTCAATCAAAAATCTTAGTACTAATGTTTAAATTTTAATGTTTAAATTTCAAAGTCTAGCAGCGCCAAGTTTTTTTACAATAAAAATTTATTTATTTTGTTTTAATTAAATATCTTTATTTTGTACTGTTACTTCTTTAATTCTTTGTAATTAATTAAATAAACAACACACGTGGGTAACATTTCGACTGTACTTATTATAATTAGTCTTCTTCGGAACGGATTACTATGAATATAAAAGAAGAAGATAAATATTAAAACATGATAATGTTTAAGTTAACATACTAAAACATTAAACATTAGTCTACTAGACTAAAACATTAAATAATTTCCTAATAATATAAACAAAATAAACAATAATCTAATTGAATCACAAATATAAAAACGCCGGAGTAATCGAATGAAACCATGACAAGATAAATTTTATATTTATATTGAGAAGTGATAAAATCTCTTCCGTTAGGAAGACAATGTAAACAATTATTAACGGGAGTAGTCTGATTTAAAATATCTTTAAAATAGATATTTTTCAGGAATTTTTTATAATAGGGAAACAAAGAAAGTGAATAACGTTAAGCTTTGCATGTTCTCTTCACCTTATTTTAAAATTTTATTTTTATTTAAGTAACAAAAATGTTCTTCTTTTTTGTTATATCCTGGTCACTATAAATGACAGACGGTGTAAATAATTCTAGCTGTTCTAGGTATCTGAAACACAAAGAGCTAAAATTTTCTTATTCTGCAGAAGTGTGGTTATTGTCTGAACTAGAATTAAATCAATATTTCTATTCTGTGTGTGTAAAAGCGGCTTTTTTATTAAAAATATTATAACTTTTTTCGAAATTTTATTAGTATTTTATTAAAAGAAAAAACTAATAAACAATGTTTATTGTAGTTCAGACGATAGCCGCATCACTTATTTTGAATAAGAAAGTTTTGGTTTTTACATTTCTGCTATTTAGAACAGCTAGAATCATTTACTTCATCTCTCATTTACGTCTTTTAGTGATCAAGATATAACATAGATAAGAAGAATATTTTTCTTAAAAAATAAAAATATATTCTTAAAATAAGATTAAAAGAACATGCAAAGTTTAACGTTATTCGCTTTCTTTGTTCACCTAATTAAAAATTCCTGAAAAATACTTATTTTTAAAGACCTTCTCCGGCTCCAGTCGTGCTCAACTTGTATTCATGCTTAAAAAGAAAAATTTATTTTATTAAAGTTAGGGCCAAAGCACATATGACAGTCGTAGTCGTGGACGTAAGCAACGCACAAGCTTTGGCGTATCCTGATCTGTCAGGTCGGGAACTACGACCGTCGTATATCGCTACGCCATGTTATGTGCTTTGACCCTTTATTATTTATATACACTAGACACTACAGACGCGCGCTTCGCGCGCGCTATTTAGCTTTAACATTATGGTATTACTATTACACTATTAACCCTTGATACACACAACTGTCAAAATATACAATGGCAGTTGCAAATGAAGTAAGCGCAGCAAGAGAACCAATCGGCATCGCGGAAAAGTGACAACAATACCTACGACATGCCCTTTTTAGAAGAGGAAACTAGCACACACGCGCGCTAACGCGCGCGCTTTCATGTCCAAACTTTTTCCATTCCATTCACCTTAAAACACTTGTCTCACATCACCATTTCTCTTCGTTAAAATGTCTTCCCTTTCTCATCCACTGTACCAATGTTCATTTGCCACCTCTCGTTTCTTTTTTTCTCTCCGCTCACTTCACATATCTGTCTCTCTCATATTTCGTTTTCTTTTTTTTTTTTACTTCTTGCATAAGACTTATCACACTTCTCTTCCTCGGCTCTCATTTTTCTTTTTTTTTCCTTACATTTTACATTCGTTATCTAACTTCTCGATCAAAATTAATTTGTTTAAGTTTTATTTCTTTTCTTCTTCTCTTTATTTTATAAAACCTTGATCGTAAAAAAATTTAAGAATTGTACACAGCAAATAAATTTCTTTATAATTTTATTATAATTATAATTATTATTGAAATAATTATAAATTATAGCATTAATTATATATATTATTACTTAAAAATTAAATTCCATGATTCCTTTTAGTACATTAAATTAGAAAAACTTAGAAAAAATACAGTTAATTTCAATTTTTTTAAGTTATTACATTAATTCTTTCTACATTTTTCATTTATATTATAAATATCGTTGTGAATGACGTAAATATTATAAATAGTTTGCAAAAAAAATGGAAGTATTAATTACGAAAAACCATCGATACGTGTTGCGAAATTAATATATTTGAATTAAAAGTGTACTCTGACGAAACGTGAAGCTTTTATAATATATATGTATATAAATGAGTTCATGATCGCCATTGACGGACCTTATCATTATTAAAGCTACAACTCATGTATCGTAACGCTTTGATCGTGGTCGTAAGCAATGAAGCCGTCGTAAACCGTATATCTATATGTATAATATATCTATAAACACATTCTTTTTCACACGTCGAGAAAACTGACAAGTTAGGTTCAAGCTGAATCAACTCATACGATGAGCTTACGATAGCGATTACGACGAGCGTTACGATCGGTGAACATTACGATAGATGTAGTTGTAGATTAAGACGTAATTGTTACACATTACTTTTCCAGTACAATGGAACAACTATACAACAATGATCATATCTAGTACAATATTTTATATATACAATATAATTAAAAAAAATGGTACAAATTAGAAATTTGTACATTGCTTTCTCATTATTTCAAAGAGAGGAAATTAGAAATTAGCATATTGCTTTTAATCAACATTTAAAGACGCACACAAACCTTCTCTTATGAGGAAGCTTATTTGTGTGCGTCTTTAAATGATGAGGAAGCAACATGCCTAATTTGCATCATATTTTTTTTAATTTATCTGTCGGAAAATAGAAAAAAACGTTCTTTGAACATTTACTAATGAAAGATTAATCATTATCGTATAGTATCAATACACTGTAATTTTCTAATTATATTTAATTTAGTCTTTTCTACCCCTATTTCATATATAATTCATTAAGAGAGATTTAGTTTATTACTTCATGAAATACAAATTTTTAAATATCAGAGAATGCGTACAAACATAAAAACTTTACAAAATTAGATCTAATCAACCAAATCTTAATGAGTTATACATATATGAAATAGGGATAGAAAAGACTGAAAATTTTAATGGAATTTGAAACAGACCAATATCTCAAAATTTGCGGAAATTGCAGCAAAAACAAACATTTCTCAAAAAATTTAAAAAAAAATTTCTTAAATAACCCCTTCACCGATCTTCACTAAATTCAACCCCAATCTCCTTTACATGATATTCTATTATTTAAAAAAAAATTTATCTCAATATCTCAAAAATTGCGGAAGTTACAGCGAAAATAGACATTTCTCAAAAAATTTAAAAATTAAAAAAAAAAGAAACCCTTTACCGATTGTCACCAAATATAATCTCATCCTTCCTTACATGATGCTCTATCGTTTAAAAAAATTCATCATTTTACATTTTACGAAAGTTAAAACAACCACGGACATCAAATCTGTACATGCACACATACACACACAGACACTTTTTAAAAATGCAATTTCTTGACGTTTTAGAACATTTTGAACACATTAGCAGCGGCAACTTCAAATTTTTTTTTCATGAAAATAAAGTTTCCTTTATGAGGAAACAAAAAAAACATTATCAAGAACTACTCGAGCTAGATCTTGTGTAACGACGGTGTACGTCAATATCGAGGATTTCCTGATGGGTTCCGCGACCGAGTTTTTATTCTGCACTGTGGTGATCGCGAGCTTCTACGACGATTCATGAACGAGAAACGTCTACGACATCTGCGATAACGTAGCGGGGTGTTTTTATCACTAACCACCCCATCGTGGTGGCACGTGTTTCCTATATTCGGTGACATGCGTCGCATTGGCAATAATCGGGGTTTTGGTAATAATACTGGAGTAACCATTATTTCTTGGCCATATATATATATATATATATATATATATATATATACATATATATTTGTCCTGTGAATAGACAAGATGCGTTAACATGATGATTGTAAAATAGTCTATTAAGTACATTAGTACAAAATCGATATGAATCACATTTTACCTCCGTCCATGTATTTCATAGTATTTTCGGCTACATCCGCAGTTTCAAATTCGATATAGTTGATTGAGATAAAACTTATCTAAAGCAAAGTCAACTATCTTGATTTGATCATATGCCGGAAATATTTGTACGACATGGTCTTTGGTGACGTTCCGTATTAGATGACGATGTGTATTTTTGTTAGTCTAGGAATCGGTAAACGCTCTCTGCGCTTTCTATGTAGGAAAGGAGATCTGCAAAACTAAAAAAACAATTATTAACTCGATAATCTATATATATATATAAAAATGAATGTATGTATGTATGTCCTTTATACACTCTTAAACTATTCGACTGAATTTTAACCAAAAGTATATAAAATAGGGGTAGAATTTTCCGGGGAGTGTTATAGGGTGTATAGATTTTCGTTACCGATCTTTTTGGGAACCGGTATCCGAAATTTTGACAATTTTTCGGGAAATAATTGACCGAATCTTAAAGAATTCTATGTGAAACAGGGGTAGAATTTTCCGGGGATTGCCATAAAATGTATAATTTTTCGTTACCGATCTTTTTGGAAATCAGTATCAGAAATTTTTCGGGAATTTATTGACCGAATCTTAAAGTAGGGGTAGAATTTTACGGGGAGCGCCATGATGTGTATAGTTTTTGTGGCCGATTTTTTTGGAAACCGGTTTTTTTAATTTTTCAAATTTTTTGGGAAATGATTGAATCTCAAAAAATTATACATGAAGAAGGAGTAGAATTTCTCGGGGAGTGCTATAAAATGTACTATTTTTTGTTACCGATCTTTTTGGAAATCGGTTCGGAATGATCGAATCTCAAAGTGTACATAAAGTAAGGATTGAATTTTCCGGGAAGTGCTATAAAGTATATAATTTTTCATTACCGATCTTTTTGGAAGCAGGTATCAGAAGTTTGACGAATTTTTCGGGAAATAATTGATCGAATTTTAAAGAATTGTATATAAAACAGGGGTAGAATTTCTCAAGGAGTGCTATAAAGAATTGTATATGACGGAATTGAACTTCAGTAGATAAAAAAGTAATATGTTTCAATTTATAGCATTTGAGAGAGAGAGAGAGAGAGAGAGAGAGAGAGAGAGAGAGAGAGAGAGAGAGGGAGAGAATGATGTAGAAATTTATTGGCGTAAAATGTAAATATACATTAACACTTATCTTTTTGGAAATTGGTATAAAAAATTTTTCGAATTTTTCCGGAAATATTTGATCAAATGTTAAAGAAGTGTATAATTTTTCATTACCGATCTTTTTGGAAATTGGTTTTTAAAAAAATGAGAGAGAGAGACTATTTGCGTGTCTTAATACACATGTTTTCCGGGGCGAAGCCCGGCTGGGCATGCTAGTTAAATATAAAAAAAAATTAAAAAAGAGTCAATTTTATAACTTTACGATACCTGGATCATTAATTTTTGTTTAGCTTTTTCGGAAATAGTATTGTTTTCTTTCTTTCTTTTTTTATTACAATTTTTATTCTTGTTCCTATCCCTTTTTCTTTCTCTTTCTTTGTCCCTTTCCTTCTCCTTATTATCATATCTCTGTGAGGCACGGCACTTTTGCTACGACTTCTCTTCCTCCCGAGATTTCTGGAACTGACTGAAGAGCTGACAGAACTACTGGATGAACTACTGGAAAAGGAGCTTGATCTAGAACTACAGCCACTGCTGGAGCTTGAAGATCCTGAGCTGTTGTCTAATGAATTATTGAATACATTTTCATATAAATACATCAATATAATACAATTCAAAATATAGCTAAACGATAGAACAATCGGTCATCGAACAACTATTAACTTAATAATTAAATATAAACAAAATATAAACAAAAAAAATTAAGAGTCAATTTTATAACAGATACGATACCTGGATTGTCCTTTTTGTTTAGTTTTTTCGGAAATAGCATTGTTTCTTTTCCTCCTTTCTTTATCACGATCTCTATATCCTTTCCTTCTCTCTTTCTTTATCCCTATTCTTCTTTTTATTGTCATGTGAGGTATCGATGAGGTATCAGCACTTTTGCTATAACTCCTTTTTCTCCTTCGATCTCTGGAACAGGCTGAAAAGCTGACAAAACTATTGGATAAACTTCTTGAAACGTGTTAACTCTCTCTGTAGATGTGCTGTTCATCATTTCCAGACACCAAGATAGGTCGTGAATTTTATTATATATATAAAATTTTTGATTATTAAGCCCAACCGGATTAAAGTGTCTTTTCATGCTGACGTTCGACGCTCATTTTCAACGGCAAGAAGGTCGCATGACCACAATTGACACCGGCGTCAATTAAAATTCATGAAAAGGAAAACAACGTCAAAATTTCGGCGTCTTCACGCTGCTTTAGCTTTGACGCTTGAAGTTGGAAAAATCCAACTTCTCTTTCTTGACGCTGGCATCATAGTGATGTCACGTGACGACGCTGTTTTTCAGCGTTCTATGAATTGGCACCTTTATGTTAATTTTTTTCTTATACGCATAAAGTCTTATCCGGTTTTGAAAGCGCACAGACTTATTATTTATGTCTCTATAAGTGTGTAATATATTCTGAAACCAAAATATAAAATAAAATTTTAATTACTAAAATATATGTATATAATAACGTATTCTGCACTACACATATTTCGTTCGATATAATATTTACCTGTATACAATAGTGAGACATGTTGACTTTTTTTAATAGATGTGCTGTTTATCACATCTAGACACCAAGACAAGCTGATTTAACATGACAGAATCGTGTCAATTTTTTTCTTATGTGCCTCGCATAAAGCCTCATTCGGTTTTGAATCAAGCTTATTATTCATGCCTACACGTGTATAATATATTCTAAAACCAAAATATAAAGTAAATTTTTAATTACTGACTGAAATATGTGTATGATAACGTGATATTCTACATGTATTTCGCTCGATGTAACATTTACCTGTACACAATAATGAGATACGTTAATTCTCTTTGTAGACGTGCTGTTCATAATTTCCAAACACTAAAGTAAGTTGATTTAACAAACACGACAGAATCGTATTAATTTCTTTCTTATGCGTCTTGCATAAAGTCTCATCTGGTTTTGTGTCAAGCAAGTCAAGCTTATTATTTATGTTTTTTGTGTAATATATTCTGAAACCAAATTGTAAAATAAAATTTTAATTACTGAAATATATGTATAATAACGTATTCCACTACATGCTCGATATAATATTTACCTGTACACAATAATGAGACATGTTGATTCTCTTTGTAGACGTGCTGTTCATAATTTCCAAACACCAAAGTAAGTTGATTTAACAAACACGACAGAATCGTATTAATTTTTTTCTTATGCGTCTCGCATAAAGTCTCATCTGGTTTTGTGTCAAGCAAATCAAGCTTATTATTTATGTTTTTTGTGTAATATATTCTGAAACCGAAATGTAAAATAAAATTTTAATTACTGAAATGTATGTATAATAACGTATTCCACTACACGTATTTCGCTCGATATAATATTTACCTGTACACAATAATGAGACATGTTGATTCTCTTTGTAGACGTGCTGTTCATAATTTCCAGACACCAAAGTAAGCCAATTTAATAAATACGACAGAATCGTATCAATTTCTTTCTTATACGTCTCGCATAAAGTCTCATCCGGTTTTGTGTCAGGCTTATTATTTATGTCTCTATTATTTATGTCTCTAAATGTGTAATATATTCTGAAATCGAAATGTAAAATAAAATTTTAATTACTGAAATATATGTATAATAACGTATTCCACTATACGTATTTTGCTCGATATAATATTTACCTGTACACAATAGTGAGACATGTTGACTCTTTTTGTAGATATACTGTTCATCATTTCTAGACACCAAAACAAGTTGCTTCAACAAACATGACAAAATCGTGTCAATTTCTTTCTTATGCATCTCGCATAAAGTCTCATCCGGTTTTATGTCAGGCTTATTACTCTTGCCTCTGTAAGTGTACAATATATTCTGAAATCGAAATGTAAAATAAATTTTTAATTATTGAAATTCAGTTATGATTTATGATAACGTATTTCGCTACATATAGTTTATACAACATAATATTTACCTGTACACAATAGTGAGACGCATAGATTCTCTCTGTAGATGTGCTGTTTATTATTTCCAAACACCAAAACACATCGTTATTTTCATAACGATGTAAAATCTTGATTACAAGATGTAATCAAGAAAAGAAGAGATGTTCAAAACAATGCTCTTTCCCAATCCCCAATCCTCAATCTCTAATTCTCAATTGTGTATTTATGTATGTGTGTAATATGTCGCTGTGTGTGAGTGTTCGCAGTGGTGAACTTGAGTCTGTGGGTTTATTAAATTCAAAGAATTATGTGGATTAATCTTCCTTGCGGTCAATATGTATTGATCGCTATCCTTATTATAGAAGTGTATTGACACTTCTGCGAAAATCTATCGTGTCCATTGATCAATCCAATAATTTAAATAATTAATTTTTATTTAATAATTCAAATTAAAGTTAATTTTAACGTAAAAATATAAGTCAAAGATGATTTTAATCTAACAATATAAGTAAGTTAAAGTTAATTTTAATTTAATAAATCGAACAAAAGTTATTTTTAATCTTATAATTCAAATCAAAACCAATTTTAATTTAATAATCTAAGTCAAAATCAAATTTTATCAAATCAAGATTATTTTCACTTTAATAATTTAGATTAAAACTAATTTCAATATAATTTAAATCAAAATCAATATCAATTAAATTAATTTAAATTAAAATTAATTTTAATCTAATAATTTGAGTCAAAGTTAAAGTTAAGTTTGAATTAAATTAATCCAAGTTAAAAATTTTAATACAATAATTAATAAACTCTAAAATCAAAGTTAATATTGATCTATAAACAATCAAAATTAATGCTACTTTTAATTAAATTAATTAATTCAAATTAAATTAAATTTTTATCTAATAATCTTAATAAAAGTTAACTTCTACCCAAGTGAAAGTTAATTTCAATCCAAATTAAACAAAGAATAATTCAAGTCAAAGCCGATTTCAGTTCAGGTTAAGATTAGCTTTAATCTAAGTCAAAGTTTATTTTAATTTGAATGAAAGCCAATTTTAATCAAAGTCAAAACCAATTTTAGTCAAAATTAATTTCAATTTAAGTCAAAATAAAATCCAAGTAAATATCTATTTAAATTAGAGCCAATTTCAATCAAAGTCAAAATTAATTTTAATCAAAAAATCGAAGTTAATTTCAATTCCAGTCAGAATTACCTTAAGAGCAAAAAGTCGTCTTTAAGTCGATTTGAAGTTGACTTGCACCAAAACTGACTTGGCAAAGAAGTCAACTTTTTTAAAGACAAAACTCAACTTTGTCATGACGAAAAGTCGATTTTTAGTCAACTTATGAAAGTCAACTTTCTGTTGACTTTTTGTTAATTATGCTCTTAGGGTCACTTCGACCAAGCTCTGATTAACTTAATCGTTGATTAGTCCATTGAAAATGACTAATCGCATTTGCCTAAAAGTTCAAGAGTTATATTTTATAAGATATCAAGAGTTATTATTCATTCCATAATTATTATTTGGATTTTTATTTACTTTGCCATTTTTTACATTAATTTGTCATATATTTTTATTTATTTGTTTTTTATTACGTTTTATTAATTAAGTATTTCTTTATAAACATAATTTTTTACTTCGTTAGATAAATTATCATTATTTAAATAAACTTTTAACGAATCCCAAGAACGAACTCGCGAAAATGCAACATACAATTGTCCATAATTAAAAACATTTTTTCGAAGATCTATTGCAATTTTGTCAAAGGTCTGACCTTGCGATTTATTTATAGTCATAGCAAATGCTAATTTCACCGGAAATTGTCTTCTTTTGAAAGTGAATGGATATACATTTTCGCAATACAAAGTGATACGATTAAGAAAGATAATTTCTCCAGTCTTGTTACTTGTCAAAATTTCGCAACGCAATAAGTTATTATCTAAATCTAGAACTAATAATCTAGTACCATTGCATAAACCTTCATTGATACTAAGATTTCTAATAAGTATGACAACAGTGTATTTTCTCAAACGTAATTCATGCGGTGGGAGACACGTTGGGTTTAAAGAGTTAAGATATTCTGTCAAAATTATTTTATGTATATCTTCATTATCTCCAGTCGTTTCAGGAGTATCTACATTTGTATAAACTCTCTCTGTTGTTTCATCCAACAAACTTACTACTTTTTCGTTTATTTCATCAACATCGACATTTCTTGCAGATAATATAACGTGATTAGCCATAGTTTTATATCGCTTATGTGTTATAATGTCTCCATACATATCTTTTATCATATCAGAGTTAACGTTTGCTACACATTTTTCTGGAATATGAATATTATCTGAGTGATCATTTAAAGATCCGTTACCTAAATTTAATAAAAATTGTGCAAATTCTTTTTCTTGAGGTAAAATTCTCATATTTTGTGTTAATGAAAATATTTTAAATTGTTTCCATAGAGTACTAAATTTTATTGATAAATTTATAATTTCACAACGCGTAGCTCTTTCTTTTATAAGTAATAATTGTCTAAAATCTCCACCAAGAAGAACGATTTTACCACCAAAATACAAATCATTTTGCATTTCGATCCATTATTTCTAATACATAACGCGGTGCCATAGGAGCTTCATCTATAACAAAAACATCCACAAGTTTTAAATTTTCAGCTTCTTTAGACTGAACTTTAATGTTCGATGTAGAATCGGCGAAAAGAGGTACAGGTAATCCGAAAACTTTGTGTATTGTTTTTCCATTTGAAAGTAATGTCGCAGCAATACCAGTAAATGCCATAGTACTTACTACTTTTCCTCTGCTTTTAAGTAAATAATACAATGTCGTATAAATAAAAGTTTTACCAGGTACCACCTGGACCATCAATATAAAAACAAGTATTATTGTAATTATTATTTGTTCTTGCTTCTAAAATAATATCAACAATTTGTTTTTGTTCTATACTTAATTGTTCCATATTGTCGCATACCTATCAATGTATCCTCCTCTATTTGTTCTTCATTGTCTGTTTCTTGTTCCTCTATTTCTTGTTCTATTTCAGGAAAATTACTAATATTAGATCCTTCTATTTGAAGAAAATTAATAATATAATTATAAGCTTTCTTTATTCCTATTATAGGTCCAAATCGTCTTATATAATCTTCCAACATATCTTTTTTAAATTCGTCCCATAATTTTTTTAGATAAACTGGTTGACAATGAATCAAAATTCGTACAAATAAATTACGAAGACGTCTTGGCATCATCCAAACTTTGGCTTCGTTCATTGCACGATACCATTCTTCATCATCTTCTATGAGTCCTAATGCTAAACATGCAGCGGTGAAAGTCTCATGTACTTCGTTATTAACTGTTCTTAATTTTTGAAAACTCGTAGCTCCTCTAACATGTAGTAAAAGTATACGTAAATGAAATAATTCTATCTGAGATGGACTAACGGAATACATACGACCAATACAATTAAAGTATCTTTGACGTTTCTCCCAACGATTAATGGTTCTGTCATTAATTGTAACTTTTTTAAATACATAATGAGATGGAATATCACTATATAAATATTGTTTTGCTTCCTCATCTCGAGAATTTAACTCAAAATAATCTAACAACATTGTTACTCGTTCTACAGCAGATCTTATCGCATCATTATTAATGTTATCATCGATTATTACATTATGTTCGTTTGGTAAATGAACCGGTAAACGAAATATAGTGTGACTTTTTTCTTGCAAAGATTTGCTTAAAATGCGCCAACATGCTTCCACGGGCCCGACATAACGAGCTTCGATAAAATCTTGAATTTCGTCATGAATTATTGTTTTATCTATATTTCTCTCCAATGATTACGGATGCAGCGTCATGACCTTTATAAATATATTTATACAAATATTTTACAGATCGTATACTTGTAACTATTTCAACATTAATATGGCTATTAAATAAAAGTAAGAGCATTGGATTAAATGGGAACAACAGTATCGATTATCAACAACATACCGCCCAGGTCTTTCATATAGCAATCCATTATTTCTTCGACGATATTGCGGATAACCATCTTCGTCCATAGTCGTCTCAGGTTGAAATGGTTTTGGAAAGTGTTTCGAACATTTATCATTTATCAGACACCAATTTCCACATGGTCCATGAATCATATGTTTCATAACAACATTGTGTAAACTTTCATTTTCATTAGGATCAGGAATTTCCGCAGAGATAAATCTATCAACTGTTTCAGGATTTAATATTTTACAGTTTTGTTTTAATGTAATCAACAAATGTATGTGTGGTAATCCACGTTTTTGAAATTCTATTACGTAAACATATGCCAGAACTTCACCAAAAAATTTTTGTCTAACGATAACGTCAATCAAATAATCCTTCTTTATATTAAATACACGAGCACATATATCTGGCCTATCTGCAGGTTGTTGACCCGGAAGTAAATTCTCTCTAATTTCGCGCCAATTTGGATTACAAGTCATAGTAATAAAGATATCTGGTTTTCCATACTTTCGAACAATAGCCATCGCATCTTGATAATGTTGCAACATATTACGCGGTGAACCTACAAATGTTGATGGAAGTATAATCATTTTTCCAATGTGAGCGTCGCTATTATTGGCAGCGTTTGCTAAATAATCAATTAATCCTTGATATGTCTCAGCTCGTAATTGTTTTTGATTCTGTTTACAATAATTAATTCGGTCCTTCTCAATTTTAACATAACTATCTACAAGCCATTGCTGAAATAATCGTCTTCCCATGACAAAAATATTAAAATTATCACGTATAGCTATTCGATATTTTACGTATGCAGCTCTACTTATTCGTTTATTACTATCTTTGCGTCGTAAATTACCATGCCAACCTTGAGTACCGTACGGATAATACAATGGATAAATCCATGGTTCTACATTTGGATCCATTATACTGACTTGTTGTAGTGTCTTGTTATATTTGTTATAAATTGTCACGTAAGTTTCTGGAATTTCGCCATCTGCCGTAGTAGAAAAGACAGCTGCA
The DNA here is from genome assembly GCA_030770255.1 of Temnothorax ravouxi. Lineage (NCBI taxonomy): Eukaryota > Metazoa > Arthropoda > Insecta > Hymenoptera > Formicidae > Temnothorax > Temnothorax ravouxi. Next base: position 27,943 of record JASTWP010001879.1, on the reverse strand, counting down.
ACTTCATTTACCTTTTGAACATTGTACCGACCACGATCAATGCCTTTTTTTGTTAAAAATCCTAATTGTAAATCAGGTATACTGTTATTTTCAGTCGTTTGCACTTGAATTTCTTCATGCATCATTCGATAAGATTTTGCAAAAATGTTATTCGTACGCATTATATTATCTATTGAACGTAAAATTTCTTCATCGAGATTCGAGTTTCGATGTAATCGACACTCTGTCGCTTCATTGTTATCAATGATGAACAGTTGACCATAACTTGGTATTTCATTTGGTGCGGGATATAACGCGGTATTGATTTGATAATAAATTTGTCCTTGAATTTTAAAACAATACGGTCCACGTCTTTGTGCGCTCAAGTCTGACAAATTTGCATTAAAAGATGCGAATGAAAAAATGTTATTATATCCTCGAATACGATTGTAAAAATGTTTTGATTTTGGATGATTTCCAATAAATAATTCATACAGTTCATGTGGAGGTTGGGGTAAAGGATTTAACTCAACAGATCCATGACTACAGCAATCATTAAACGAATTACCTTTATTAGCTACTTTTTCCGAATTAAAATGTTTTGCACCGCAATGTTTACAACATAAATTCATTTCTCCTATGTAGTGTTCTATGACATTTTTTAATTGAGTAAGGTGAGATGTATCAATATCTGTGTATCCCTTTTCTAAAGCTCGATTTTTTTCATTCCACCTTATCTGTTTATCGTTAGGATGTATTGCTTTTAATTTCACTGTTTTATCATTTATTACAGTATTTTGCAATGGCACTTCATTTAAAATAACTAAACTTTCGAATCTATTATTATTATCTAAATTTATTAATCTATTTGATGTATTTGGTGTAGAGGAAATAATATTATTATTTAAAACTTCAGTAGTTAAGTTACGAGTATTCTGAGTTATTTCAATATTATCACTAACATTAAACAATTTCATACTATCATTTATCGCAGTAACATCATTACTATTTCTTATTATAGGGACATTTGTAATTGTTGATGTACTAATTGCTTGCAATGCAATAGTAATTGTTTCAGTTGTTGGATATACTACTTTCATAGATGAAATGGTTGAAGTATGATAATCTACTACTATATTTTCCGAAAAGCTTGTAGAAGGTTGTGTTATATTTGAACAAATCTCATTAGTATTTGATAAAGATTGACAGTTTTTATTAGTCTTCATTCGCTTTGCTTCTCGTCTTTCAGCCTGAGATTTTGCTTTTCTTTCTCGTTTATTACGTTGAAATTCTTCTTCTTCTTCAACTGTACGAATTACTCTTTTTCGAGGCATAATTAATTATTAGTTTAATTAAATTATATAAATTATATACAACTAATAATTTTTTTAATACACGTTATAAGATATATAAATTAATTTTAAAAATTTTTTAAATTAATATTTTTTATTATTATTATATAAATTAGTTAAAAAAATTTTTTTAATTTTTTAATGTTAATATATATTAAATATTTACAAATATTATATATTAGTAGATGTTTTTATTTTAGTTTCATATTAATTTAAAAAATTAAGAGCAATTTTAATTTAATAATTTGAATAAAAATCAATTTTAATCAGATAAATAAAATTAAAGCAAATTTAAATAGAAATAAAAAATTTCAATCCAATAATTTTAATAAAATTAAATTTGAATCCAATAATTCAAATTAAAGCAAATTTTAATCCAATAATCCAAGTTAGACGATTTCAAATTAATAATTTAAATAAAAGTTAATTTTAATTCACTAATTAAATGGTCCAAGTTAAAGCTAATTTTTTAATTAAATAGTCCAAGTCAAAATCAATTTTAATCCAAGTCAAAGTCAATTTTAATTCAAGTCAAAGCCAATTTCAATTAAAGTTAAAGTTAATTTCAATTCAAATTAAAGCCAATTTCTATCCAAGTCAAAGCCAATTTCCATCCAAGTCAAAGCCAATTTCAATCCAAGTCAAAGCCAATTTCAATTCAAGTCAATGCCAATTTCAATCCAAATCAAAGCCAATTTTAATCCAAGTCAAAACCAATTTCAATCCAAGTCAAAGCTAATTTCAATCCAAGTCAAAGCCAATTTCAATCCAAGTCAATGCCAATTTCAATCCAAGTCAAAGCCAATTTCAATCCAAGTCAAAGCTAATTTCAATCCAAGTCAAAACCAATTTTAAATCAAGTCAAAACCAATGTTATTTTTATTTTATTTTTATTTTTATTATACAAATTAAGGTGATACAAGTATATATAAATAATTTGAGAATATATCCCCCTTCAAATTGGGAGATATTTTTTAAGAGGAGAACAGTTGCACCTTCTTCACCAAAAATATCAGCGGATGGAACTGAAAAATAAAAAAAGAACAAATATATTAACAAACCTTTCTATAAAATAGACAAAACTTTCTATAAAATATATTGCATTTCTACTTTAAGCCTTTTATTAAAAAGATAAAATTAAGATTATAAAAATCTGTTACTTTTACAAGGAGATATCACTATTGACTCTTTATTGATTTTAATCTCTTTGCTTTTTTATTGAGGAAGCTTTGTTTTCGTAAACCTCATATATGAACCTTTGATTACGTATAAAGCTGAGTCTAATTAACCAATTCTTAAAGAATTATATATAAAGTAAGGGTAGAAAAGACCAAAAAAAGATTTTTTTTAGTTTTCGATGTCAATGTGTTCAGAATATTCTAAAACGTTAAAAAATCGCATTTTTTAATATGTGGTGTGCGTGTGCGTGCGTGTGTGTGTGTGTGTATGCGCGCATGTATGTATGTCTATGTGTATAGATTCCCTTTAATCGTATATAAAGCTGAGTTTAATTAACCAAATTTTAAAGAATTATATATGAAATAGGAGTAGAAAAAACTGAAAAATATAATAGAATTATAAATAGCTCGATATCTGAAAAGCGGAAATTAGAGCTACTACAGATATTTCCCAAAAAATTCAAAATTTTATTTAAAAAATGAATCCCTTTATCGATTCTCGCTCAATTAAATACCAACTTTCCTTTAATAATAGAGGAGGCCGGGGTAAACTCGACATGATTTTTTCAAAGGCAATTTTCAACAATTAATTACATACAAATTCAATGGTACACATTTAAAGAGTGTTCCTTCAGGTACAAAATTGTTTAACCCTTTAAGGCCCACACATCAATCCCGTTGGAGTAAAATGTTATAATTTATAAGATAGTCTTAAAAGACGTCCCTGATCAGTTTTTTAGTAAAAAAAAAATTTTTTTTAGTTTTTTTTTAGTTTTTTGGTTGACAGTTTAAAACTACACTTTTTTTTTTTTTTTTGAATGTACATAATTATGTATGTACTCTGGCTCCTAAAGGGTTAAAAAAATTTTGCTGTATGTCGCTTAGTTTTGCTCCCAGGAAAGGAAAAGTGATACGAAGATAAATTTTCAAATTGAAAAATTCCGGGGCAAACACAACACTTTGACTGATCGACACAATTTGATCTAAAACTCATTTTTTTTGTCTAAAACTGAAAATACATTGTTTATCGTATATTTGGAAAATACAAAAATTCTGAATTAAGTAAAACAATTATTGGAAATAATGAAAACAAAATTTGTTAAACTTTCAATTATTTTCATCTAAACTCATGTTTAAAAAACTAATTTATGTAAATAAATTCGCGATCGGACATGCACAAACATTTATCATGAGCTATATGGCTGTATGACAAGTATCGTTTGTTATTAGGAGCTAATGAAATGGCGTGGTGTCGACTTTACCTCGAACCTCATTTTTCACTTTTTTTCACTCCAAAAACATGAAAATTTTGAAAATACACAAAAACTATTATCGGATTCGTATAGAGCATTAAATTTCCCCTCAAAATCACTTACATATAAGTTCGCAAGAGTAAAACTCAATGAAAGAAATTTTCGAGAGATCAGAAAAATTACTTTTCACCATTAAAAACGCTTATGTCGTGCTAAAAATTACATAATAACTCAAAATGTCATCAAATTCCGTTGATAATACTGCACATAAAGACGCATTTACAGTAGGAAAGGCAAGTTTCTACAATAGATTTAAATAAATTGACAAAAAACTTAGTGTAAAGTTTGCTCCGGTGTCGAGTTTGCCCCGATCTCCCTTACTTCTACATTTAAAAAAAAATTAAGCCCGATATCTCAAAAATTACGACAGTTAGTGCTATCACAACATTTCTAACATTATACATGCACGCACGTAATGCGCACACATGCACACGCACACACTTTTAAAACATTGAAACCTCTATTTTTTATTGCATATTTTTACAGCTTACTTCAAGAGCTTTTCAAAACACTATAAAAAAGTATTTTTTTATAAAGTACTTTTAAAATTATGAGTGTATATATACTGTCACGACTTTTTCACTCCCGGACCGCTCCGGGGCGTGTGCCGGATCAAAAGGATTGAGGAGAGCAGGATGGTAGGCCTCTCCAACGATTCCCTCGCACCTCCGTCACTTCGCGAAACGATTTTACCGTTGGGCGCCAGACGCGTAAATGCGCGTCCGCGAAATCGCGAAAGAAAACCGAAACGAGACGCAAAACGACACGTGCGGATGTGCGAGGAATTGGCTAGCTCGACCTAATACTCAGGCGGGGTTGATGAAGGGCAGCGCGATATTCGGCGGGGTGACGAAAAAAAATTAATACCACGAACTCAATCGATTAACATTGTAAAAATAACATTTATTCTGTAGCAATTCCAAAAAATTAACAATGAATGCCAATTTGGCTTCAGCCTATTGGACCGACAAAACATTCAATGACGCGGGGCGTCCGAAACAAAATAAAAAAAAACGCGCAGAAGGCGCTGTGATTAGATTAGAGCAACCTTGGAAGGAAACTATAACTACTATAGAACATCGACAGAAAACGCGAGCTAATCAGAATGAAGTAGAACATCGGATCTCATATATGAAAGATTTCGAGAGTACGGGACGCCACGCTCGGAACGCGTGAACGCTACTCATCGAGTCGCACAAGAACTCTGTCGCCAATTAAATTCAGTGCAATCGCGAGGAACCGAAGAACCGTATAACTAACGCGAATGAACGGACTTAATCTAACACACGTAATAACTAACGAACGCGAGGGAAAAACACGGAATTACCGCGAGAACTAACGAAACGCGAAGTTAACGCCAATAAGATCCAGACGCGATTAAACGCAGGATATTCTCACGCAAGCGTCATTACTCGCAAGTTCTAAGTTCCGACCGGGCGAAACACGACACACTACGAGACGCGCGGACGCGAACGCGAAGAACGTGAGAAACGGCGCACTTGCGATGTCGAACGGCGTTATCGACGCGCCTACCGCGATCTCCAGGAGTCTATGATTTCGGTCGCGATCCTACTGCCACGAGACCATTCCGGTGCCCTTCGCTCTCGTTATCGATCACTAATTACGCCTGATCGGCGAACACGCGAATTATCGCGAGAATTCCCGAGCGAGAGCGCAACCCGGGGAGCGGTGTCGTGGCTTTACATCATAATAGTTACGCGAGGCAACCTCACCGTAGGTCGTTTCTCTCCCGAGGGTCCTTGCCGTCGTCCCAAGGGTCGAAAGAAGTAGCGACCAAGAGTTCGTCCAAGCTCCATCGTACAGCAAGCGTAATGCGAAGTGCCAAATACCGCGACGGACAATTTGCGTGTTTCGGTAGTCGAGGACGATCCACGAATGCTCCCGAAATTCTCGCTCGATGGCGGAATCGATAGTGTACCCCACCCCGGGCGTACGCGGCCCCGCGAACTATCGCGCGGACCAATAAGAGGTGAGCTCGCAGGCTCGCGGTGTTTCGTCACACAGGGCCGTTAATCACGGCTTTTCGCAGGGCGCTCGGCGGCCCTTCGTTCGCGCAGCAATTTGTCCGGGTTTCCTCCCGGCGCAGCGGACGGGACGTGATTGCCCCCGTGTTCCTTCCTTTCGGCCCGGGTATGGTGGCCAACCACCCCGGCATCCGGTCAGTAGGGTGAGGAGGGCAGGTGAGTTGGTTTTGCCCCGGCGTCCCGGGGCCCTGCCTTCACGGATCCGCCCGTCGCTGTGTTACGCGCCACGCGCGTATCCTCTAGCGCTCCCCTGTGCTCTGCGGCCCGCAAGCATCCTCGAAATCCGCTGGTCGTCGCCAAATTTTCGCTTCCATCCTTGTCGTCTACTCCGCTACTCCTTGGTCCAATCTCAGGAACGCCTGTTTTTGGCTCGGTGAGGCGCCGCGTAAATGATACAAAATAAAACAGGAATTAATACTAACGCAACGCGATTCGAATAGGCCCCCTGGAGATCTCGCATCGATTCGTTGGACCGTCCTCGGGCATAACAAGGTCGCGAAACCGTGCCTTGTGACGGCGGCGGGGCGCTGCAACGGTGCAGCGAAACTGCCACGTCACAATACATACATATATACATACACACATACTTACCTACATACATACATACATATACACACAAATATTTTGTTAAAATATGTTTTTTTTTTATAGATGTTTTAGAATATTCTGAACACGTTGCTCGTGAGAACTCGAAACTAAATTTTTGATCCTACAACAAAGCTTCTTCTATGAAGAACCAAATGAATATTTTTTAATATTCTGGATGGTCAGCCGAGAACTCTGCGTTGACGGTGGCGACGTACCGTCGCGGCAGAAATAAGAACTTTCTCCAATGGAGAATTCTGTCCTTTGTGACATGTTGACAACCTATTTTGTCGTGCATGCTGTTTCTTTATTATTCGCTCTGTACTTGTGCTCTAACGTTTAACGTATTCGTGAAAATCGTAAAATTGACCGAAAAGTAAGATTTGCATGCGGAAGGAACGTTTTCACCTCCTTTCGATAGTCGTTAAACGGCTGTTTTCCCGTATGTTTAGGCTTCGTTTTATGGTTGTTTGTTTATTGTCGAGGGAAAAGGATAGTTTTCGGTCAATTTGGGAAGTTTTCTGAAACGATTTATAGTGATGTTTTATTGAAATGTCTTTTTATTTGAAAATGGCATGCACGACAAAATTGGGTGTTTTCCTTGCCTCGATAGTAAGAATTCAATATGGCTGCGGTGACCATCTAGGAGCCTTAAGCCCCTTGCACAATAGGCGATAGCGATAGCGATAGCGACAGCGACAAAGTTGCCGACAAAGGTATAGCTTTGTCGGCAACCTTGTCGCTGTCGCTATCGCTATCGCTATCGCCTATTGTGCAAGGGGCTTTAAATGACAAATAATCGCGAATTTAAAATTCAGTATGAAGAATCCTGGCTGAGATAATATTTTTCATAATAATTTCTTTACAGTTTTTAGATACTTAACATCATAAAATAAATCGCAATAATAATCACGTCATCATATCATAACACAGTAAAAAAAATAATTATCAAGATTTATCTTCTTAAAAATAAGAGGGAGAAGGGAAAAAGCGAAAAAAAAAGGAAGCTACTGTATAATATTAGCGATCGGATAATACACGCGTCCGCACATATGCACCCACGCGCGCGACTAATAAGTATTATTATTATTACCTCTATCAATGCTTGAATAAACGTCGTGGCTGTTTAAATCAGTGTTTTTGTCATCAGTAGTACAACATTCGTCTCTACGAATCTACGATCTCTATGCTAGGTTGGAGGATGACCTTGTCTGCCACTTAATTCCCTGAATTACTGACATCTCTCTGATGACCACCTCTTGGCGGTAAATCCCGAACGCAATGATGTTCTCTTTGGCCTTTCCCTGCAAATTATTGTTAAACATGAATTCCTTACAATAATAATGTAGATATTTACATTATTTTGTTGTAATTATTTAAGATACGTTTGGTTTCTCCCACTGGAACCGAAGATGTATAGTGTATGTGGCGTAAACTATAAAGCGTCAATAATGAAAATCTATAGTGTACATCACGTTAACAATAGATTCTCACTTTAATTCCAGCGGGAGAAATTGAACGCAAGATTAGTAATTACGATATGATAAAGATACAACAGTAAAATCACATAATCAGGTCGCATTTCTAATCAGTATTAACACAAAGTATAGACACATTTTAAATTATACTTTATCAATCAATGTGAACTAAACTAAAATAAGTGCACACATAATACAATTGAACAAAACATTTAAAAAATGAATATTTTCTTATTAACTTTTTTAAACTTTTAAAATATGTATAACCCTTTACTATTTTATAATCTTTATAATAACTAAATATTAATTAATAAAAAAAAGACATAAATGAGTGTAGACTTTGTTTAATTTTATCGTAAGTTTATAACATGATACATACCGACAGAAAATTTCTTCAACACCGCATCAATATTAATTTCTGCGTCCTTGGCGAACATCTTCGGTTTCTCGAAGGGAATAGCCACGCCGCCTTTAACGGGTTTCCACTTTCCTTTGTCATCATCTTCGTCACGTTTCTTTTCTCGTTCTCTTTCTTTGTGTTCTTTACATTGCTCCTTCCTCTTCGCTTTATCCTCGTCCTCCTAGGCTAAAGCCCTATGTAAAAAAAAATTATGGTGTCATATAATATATATATTATACTTCATGTTATCGGCGTTTTAAATATACAATATTTCGCGTCTTACCTGTTATCAGAGCGGCGAGACCTTTAATGTAAAATCGACAATGCATCGCCCCCAAGCATCCATACATGGAATTGGCTGTGAGGTTCAACGCCATTTGCTTGATATGGTAATCCATTTTCTGTTCCGGCAATAGATTCGGCGCTTTTATAAGTTGCTTGATCTGCTGTCTGCTTTTGACTAATTTGTGAATCTCCGTCGGGATCACACCTGACTCCAGATTTAACTCAAGAATATTTAATTGCTGCACTGTGTAAATTACGTTTTAGTCCAGATATTTACTTCATGATGTTGTTTGCATATAAGAAAATTACCTCGACATCAGCATTTATATAGAATAGCTACTGCACCTCAAAAATTAATAAAAATAGGCTCATTTGACGCATTTTGGCACGAAACGAAAGAATCTGGCAAAAAAATGCGGCGGTCTGCCCTGCGAAACGAGATATTTAGCGTTAAAGTTGACGATTCTTAGGTTAGAAATCCTGTCATACCGACGTGATGTAGCGATCATGAACATGCCCCGCGGCCACACGCGCATACTCTGTCAGCTCTGTGGCCTGTGGCCACAAGCGCAGCGACGTTCAAATTATTATTTACAACCTCCAAATGTATTCAGTCGAACAAATACATAATAATCCGTGGCTCTCGGTACAAGATGTTGTTGGCAATGCGAAAACATGTCCCAAATTTATTCGGAAGATGTTTTGGGAGAAAAATTTGAAAGATCATAATAAAATGATCATTGTAAACTTTGCTATAAAGCTGGGCATACACACGTGTGTGTACCCTGCTTTAACAAAAATCACAATTTCTATAAAACAGAACATACACACGTGTGTGTGTGCCCTGCTTTAACGAACATCACAACTTCTATAAAGCAGGACATACGCACGTGTGTGTGTGCCTTGCTTTATTAACAAAAATCACAACTTCTATAAAGCAGGACATACACACGTGTGTATGTGCCCTGCTTTAACGAAAATCACTAATTCTATAAAGCAGGACATACACACGTGTGTGTGTGCTTTGCTTTATAACGAAAATCACAACTTTTATAAAGCAGGGCATACACACGTGTGTGTGTGCCCTGCTTTAACGAAAATCATTAAACAGTTAAATAATACTTTTAAAGCGCGTTACTAATCTACATAGGTTAGTTGACGCGCTTTAAATACTTAAATACTTTTAAAGCGTCACTAATCTATACGCCGAAAGAATACCATTTCGAATTATGTTACACTTCTGACTTACCAACCAAACAGTTGTCACGTGATCTGCTGCATGCGCGTGCGGCCACTGAGCATGCGCATATGGCTGCAGGGCATGTTCGTAGTCGTTACATGTCGTCGGTATGACAGGAATCATAACCTGATTTCTGTCAACTTTAACGTTTAATATCTTGCGTCGCGGGGCAGACCGCCGCATTTTTCTGCTAGATTCTTTCGTTTCGTGCCAAAATGCGTCGAATGAGCCTATTTTTATTAATTTTTGAGGTGCAGTAGCTATTCTATATAAATACCAATCTATAATATTATGATATATTGATGATTTCACACACACACACACACACACACACACACACACACACACACACACACACACACACACACACACACACACACACACACCCACACACACCCACACACACACACACAACACTCACTCACACACTATCTGTCACGTATATTACGTTTACGCGAGCGTTACTTCTGTACATACGTATATGATAATTCCTCCACGTAAAGCGGGGTTCTGTAGTAGCTTATGATAATTCATCCCGCGTAAACGAGTAAATTATCGTAAATTACTACAGAAGCAATGCTCGCGTAAACATAATAACGATCACGACTGTCACTATAATACACCTATCTCCGACCCGCTGATATTTGGCACTTCGATCCTTGCGTGACGCGACCGAAATTCAGGATTAAACGATTTTATTATATTTATTATAATGATGAGAGATCATATTAATAATAATATTAACCTCGCGACACGACGCGGGACAATTAACCTCGCGACACGACGCGAGCTGTCACATCACGACACACACACACACGACGCACTACACGCACGAAGCTCGCAACGAAACTCGCCGGCAATCTCGCGATCGCCCGGCTTCGATCGGCCAATCACGCACGCGGAAAAGCGGCAACACTACGTGCGATAGATATTTCGACTCGCACTGCTCACTTCTCGGTCAAAATGACTTTTTTTATTATAGAATATTACATATAACAACTAAAAAATAAAAAGTTAACTTCACGCGTGAGAACTCATGCGGCGTTGCCAAGTAATAACTGACGCCTCTCCTCTTCTGTCATTCCTGAACCGAGCGAAAAATTCATCAAATTGCGTACTTTACACAAGTATTTCTCGAAAACGCGTACCGCAAGGGTATATTGACACTTATCGCATATTATTTCTATTTTTATGGATCATATACTAGTTTTTCAAAAACATTTAGAGAAAACTTTTTTCACAATTTATTATAATATGTCTGTTTCACAATTGTTTCACAATCTTGCATTTGAAGTCACGCTTATAACAGATAAATAAAAATCTTGTCTGTATTTGACATCACACTTGTGAAAGTTAAGGTAGTCGTCTCGTCAGGGCATGTATTAGATAAAGTTTTCGATTTTGGATTTTATATCAAATTATATGATCAGCTTTGCAGTCGATTTTTTCTGTGGCTTCTTACCGACTATTTACTCTAGAAAATCGATCTTGAAAATCACAAATTTTGCATTACTTCATATACAGACGGCCAGAAAAATTAGGCTCTATCATGGTTTCAATCACATATTTTCGCATTTTTCGATTAGATGAAGTGAGAAAAAACATTGCTTTTTGTACATTAGATTTCGAAGAATCCGATGCAACCATAAAATATATAGTTTACCGGAGATTTCGCTGCTAATTTTTTAGTTTATTTTAGTGAAAATGCGGTAATCGAGCAGACATTTTTTGGTCGAGGTGAGATTAGGAAGACTTGGAAACGCCGCTGGCTAATTACTGTAGTTGCAGGTTATGGGGCTCGTCTTTCTTAGCCGAATTGGATAGTGATTGACACCCCTGTCATGCATTTAGAAACCCTTTTTCAGTAATTGTCAAAATTCAATCGACAAGGAAATGAGAAAAATCACAGAATTTCGAAAAAGTAACATACTTTGTCACGTATGAAATTTTACACCATAATTCATAAAATTATTTTTCCCTTAGCAAAAATTGCCTGAAATATATTTCTGAACGTGAAAACCTACAAACAGTCACATGACTAGCACGTAGCGAGACGACTACCTTAATCGTGTAAAAAATCTGCAAAAGAAATGTAAACGTGCAAAAAAACTTGTCAATAATATCACACACACACGCACACATAGTAGAAAATGTAAATAAGTGATTTCTTTATTATTACAATAATTTAAATATTGAAATTATTTTGTACCATATGCTTCCTCACACTTATATGTATGTAACTAATAACAATATGTTAATGACAAATAATAAATTACAAGGGCATATTCTGGTTTGAAAGATCTTAAGGACGTTCTCTCCGGAAAATCGATTTTCTCTAGATTTTTTTTAAAACTGTGAATATAGATTAATTTAGGTGTGCTTTATGCGTGGTATTTCAATATTTCTTACGGTATTAAAAATCGAGATATTGAGCTTCAAAGTTTCAACTTTTAACATGGAATTCCTATTCCGAGCTATTCAGCAAACGAAAAAAGATTGAAAAGAATTAAAACAGGATTGCCAGAAATTCAATTAAGGACTTTCCGAATTCCATTTTGTCCAAAAAAGGGATTAAAATAGTTTCAATATCATGGAATTCCTTATTTTGAAAAGAATTTGTCTTTTTTGAATCCCATCTAATTCCGACACAAAAACGTAACAAAATTGAATACCACTGAATGCCAGGTTAGGGATTGAAAAGTTTCGTCATGAATTCCATTGAATACCATCCAATGTTTAGCCAATGTTTACCAATGTTTAGCCAATGCACTGTGCTACTAGGGATTGATTCCGTTAACGAAATGAATACCATTGAATGCCAAACTAGGAATTGCTAGGAATTAAAAATTTCCGTATTGAATTCCATTGAATTCCGTCTATTCTATATTGAAACTATTTTAATCCCTTTTTTTGACAAAATGGAATTCCTGGCAATCCTGTTTTAATTCTTTTCAATCTTTTTTCGTTTGCTGAATAGCTCGGAATAGGAATTCCATGTTAAAAGTTGAAACTTTGAAGCTCAATATCTCGATTTTTAATACCGTAAGAGGTATTACCTCGAAAAAAAACAGTGGTAATATTATACCTAAAAAAAATCTAAGTAACAAGTGGTAGACGTAATCTTTTTTCATCTCAAAAAATCTCGAAAAAACCTAAGCAGTAGTATATTTACCTAAAAAAACCGGTAACAAGTGGTAGACGTAATCTTTGTATCTCGAAAAATCTCGAAAAAACCTAAGCAGTAGTATTTTTATTTCCAAAAAATTATAACTCAAGTGATACACAACACAAAATTACGTTACCTTATCAAAAATGAGTCGTGCTTCAAGTGATCTATTACAATTACAAAAAAGAAATGATATCTTTTTTTAAATTACAGCGCCAATTACAGAGAGAACATACACTGAGATAAAAAATTTGTCAATCCTAAGAAATATTTTGTCCGATACGTTCAACTAAACATTTTAGTTAGTTAACTAAACATTAGTTGAATTAATTAATTCTTGATTAAAAATACGAAATAAATTGTTCAAACAACTAATATCTAGTTGACTAACTAAAATGTTTAGTTGAACGTATCGAACTAAATATTTCTTAGGATTATCAATTTTTTTTCTTGGTGTATTTTTCGAGATACAAAGATTACAATCTACCACTTGTTACTTAGGTTTTTTCGAGGTGAAGAATTACAGAGGTAACAATACAAAATACAAATATTTTATTAAAATATTTAAATCCAACAAGGAAATACAAGGTATTTAAATACAAAGTTTATATATGTATTTTAAAAGATTTAATCGCATCGCAAAGAATTACAGACGTAACAGTACAAAATTAAAATATTTTATTAAAATACATAAATTTTTTTGTCAAAAAACTTGGCGCTGCTAGAGAGAGAGAGAGAGAGACCTTTTACAAATGTAAACATTACTTATATTCTATACTTATTCTATATTTAATTTTAATCGCTTTAAAATCTAAACTTATTGTATACTTAATCATAAGCCGCATTATTCACCGTCACACACACACACACACACACACACACACAAATACACACACACACACACACACATTACTCACACCCATATCACTCGCTCGCACATACACACCACGCTAACCTAATTTTGAGGTCTAGCTAGCAGCGCCAAGTTTTTTGACAAGAAAAATTTATGTATTTTAATAAAATATTTTAATTTTGTACTGTTACCTCTGTAATTCTTTGCGATGCGATTAAATCTTTTAAAATACATATATAAACTTTGTATTTAAATACCTTGTATTTCCTTGTTGGATTTAAATATTTTAATAAAATATTTGTATTTTGTATTGTTACCTCTGTAATTCTTCACCTCGAAAAAACCTAAGTAACAAGTGGTAGATTGTAATCTTTGTATCTCGAAAAATACACCAAGAAAAAAAATTGATAATCCTAAGAAATATTTAGTTCGATACGTTCAACTAAACATTTTAGTTAGTCAACTAGATATTAGTTGTTTGAACAATTTATTTCGTATTTTTAATCAAGAATTAATTAATTCAACTAATGTTTAGTTAACTAACTAAAATGTTTAGTTGAACGTATCGGACAAAATATTTCTTAGGATTGACAAATTTTTTATCTCAGTGTATGTTCTCTCTGTAATTGGCGCTGTAATTTAAAAAGAGATATCATTTCTTTTTTGTAATTGTAATAGATCACTTGAAGCACGACTCATTTTTGATAAGGTAATGTAATTTTGTGATGTGTATCACTTGAGTTATAATTTTTTGGAAATAAAAATACTACTGCTTAGGTTTTTTCGAGATTTTTCGAGATACAAAGATTACGTCTACCACTTGTTACCGGTTTTTTTTTAGGTAAATATACTACTGCTTAGGTTTTTTCGAGATTTTTTGAGATGAAAAAAGATTACGTCTACCACTTGTTACTTAGATTTTTTTTAGGTATAATATTACCACTGTTTTTTTCGAGGTAACAACATACATATATACACTACTACGCGTGTACTTGGCGCCTTTCTTTACCTTTTTTTTAAAAAAGGTAATTTTGTACAGATATCATGCCTTTTTGTAGTTTTACGCATTTTATAAACAGTATGTACAGGGTGTTATTTCGAGGTATAATACTACCACTGTCTTTTTAATACATATGTACTACTATGCGTGTACTTGGGGCATTTTTTTACCTTTTTTGAAAAAGGTAATTTTGTACGAATATCACGCCTTTTTGTATTCAGGCTTGATTTATAAGAATCGACTTGAAAATTCCCTAGCGGCAGAACTAAAACTATGTCATGACATAATAAAAATTTATCCAATTTTTATTATGTCTAGACATAATTTTAATTTGTCCAATTTTTATTATGTCTAGACATAATTTTAATTCAGCGAATTTTTATTATGTCATGACATAGTTTTAGTTCTGCCGCTAGGGAATTTTTAAGTCGATTCTTATGAATCAAGCTTGAATTCGATGTCTAGGTATCCCAGGTTGCCGATGACGGGTTCCAAATAGTGCGCTCCATAGTTTTCGGTGTCTAGGTGTAATAATACGTTGAATTCGATGTCTAGGTGTCCCACGTTGCCGATGACGAGGTCCACATAGTGCGCTCCGTAGTTTTCCGTGTCTACGTGTATTAATACCTCGAATTCGATATCTACGTATCCTACATTCGGATTTAAAGTTTATTAATACACCTAGACACCAAAAACTACGAAGCGCACTATGTGGACCTTGTTATCGGCAACCTGGAACAAGTAAACATCAAATTCGAGGTATTATTACACCTAGACACCAAAAACTACGGAGCGCGCTATCTGGACCTCGTCATCAGCAACCTGAGACACCTAGACATCAATTTCAAGGTATTAATACACGTAGACACCAAAAACTACGGAGCGCACTATGTGGATCCCCTCATCGGCAACCTGGGACACGTGGACATCAAATTCAAGGTATTAATACACGTAGACACCGAAAACTACGGAGCTCACTATCTAGACATCGTCATCGGCAACCTGGGACACCTAGACATCGCATTCAACGTATTATTACACCTGGACACCGAAAACTACAAAGCGCACTATGTGGATTTCGTCATCGGCAACCTGGAACACGTGGACATCGAATTCAAGGTATTAATACACGTAGACACCGAAAACTACGGAGCGCACTATGTGGACTTCGTCATCGGCAACCTGGAACACGTAGACATCGAATTCAACGTATTATTACACGTAGACACCGAAAACTACGGAGCGCACTATGTGGATCTCGTCATCGGCAACCTGGGATACCTAAACATCGAATTCAAGCTTGATTCATAAGAATCAATATATATTATATATATACTTAATTTAACTAAATAGAAATCTTCCTTCTGACCGATAAGTTTATCGACCTTTAATAATTTACCTACTAGATCGTTCGAAATACGCGCGCGATATCGAAACTGGCGATACCTGCGCCGCCAGTGTCGAAAAAGTGAAAGGGAAATTTTCTCTGATCACGTGATATGGCATGAGAGACGGTCGACGTAGAAGTAGTATCTTAAAAATAAATTTTCACATTTGGACTTTGCGTCGCAATATCTCCGCTCGTAAGGCACGTAGCGGAATATTATGAGAGAAACCCCCCCCTAATTGGACTCCAAGCTATCGATCAAGCCTACTTAGAACTTGATCCGTTCACTCGTTATCGAGATCTCAACATCTCGGGTACTCGCAACCCGTCGCGTCGCGTAAAAGAGTCACGGTGCGGTCTCGCTCCGCGTGTACTTGGCGCGAGACACCACCGTGTCTCTTGAACCGTGTCTCTTGATTGAAATACCACGCATAAAGCACACCTAAATTAATCTATATTTACAGTTTTAAAAAAAATCTAGAGAAAATCGATTTTCCGGAGAACGTCCTTAAGATCTTTCAAACCAGAATATGCCCTTGTAATTTATTATTTGTCATTAACATATTGTTATTAATTACATACATATAAGTGTGAGGAAGCATATAGTACAAAATAATTTCAATATTTAAATTATTGTAATAATAAAGAAATCAATTATTTACATTTTCTACTTTGTGTGCGTGTGTGTGTGATATTATTGACAAGTTTTTTTGCACGTTTACATTTCTTTTGCAGATTTTTTACACGTTTAACTTTCACAAGTGTGATGTCAAATACAGACAAGATTTTTATTTATCTGTTATAAGCGTGACTTCAAATGCAAGATTTTGATAATCAAACGTTTAACATTTTCAATCTGCAAACGAGTGACCAGCAATATCATCCACAGCATGTAGTCTTAAAATACTACGATTTTTCTAGAAGCACTAGCGTATAATTTATTCGCCGACATTACGAATATCTTTTGCAACAATCACATAAAATATTGAACAGTTTTCATGAACCATTATAACAACGTCTGCATGCTCTTGCATGATTAACCTTCCGAGGCCACACCTCTTTTTTTAATACGCCCCGGCCACACGCGTGTGAATATGAAAATCCAATTTGTATTTCTAAACATCGTGAATATTATTAATTAAACACACATATTTTACATTTAATTATATATATTTGTGTATTTTTATGTTGTAAATTTTTTATCACACACAAACGTCTTGCCGTTGATTATTATTGTCATTGAGCTTTTAAAAAATAATATTTATCACATTTAGAAAAACAAATTGCATTTTCATACTCACACGCGCATTAAATGCATTAAAGAAATTTAAAATATATTTTAAAAGTTAAGATAAGTTTCTGTCTCTATATATATATAAACTTTTTCTTCCAATTAAGTCTGTCAAAATTTTTTGAAAAAATAACATTTGAGACAGCATTTTCTTTAAAGAAGAATAAACATTTTTTAATAGGATTATTATTTTAGAATGAGAATGTGAACTATCTTAACGAATTAATAATGCAAGGACATACAGACGTTGTTACAACCATTCGAGGAAACTGTTCAACATTTTATGTGTTGCTGCAGAAGAAATTCGTAATGTCGGCGGACAAATTATACGTTAGTGCTGTTAGAAAAGATCATAGTATTTTAAGGCTACATGCTGTGTAGATGATATTGCTTGTCCCTCGTTTGCAATTTGAAAATGTTTGAATATTAAAAACGTTTGATTATTAAAATCATGCATTCGAAATAACGCTTATAACAGATAAACAAACATCTTGTCTGTATTTGACATCACACTTGTGAAAATGAAGCGTGTAAAAAATCTGTAAAAGAAATGTAAACGTGCAAAGAAACTATTGTCAATAACATCACGCATACACACGTACACAGAAGAAAATGTAAATAATTGATTTTTTTCTACAATAATTTAAATATTGAAATTATTGTATACCATATGCTTTCTAATACTTATATGTATATAATTAATAACAATATATTAATAACAAACAATAAATTAAGGGCGTATTCTGGTTTGAAAGGCCTTAAAAATAAGTATTTTTCATACATAGGAATTTTTTATAGCGGAACAAAAAAAGCGAATATTGTTAAACCAGAGAGAAGGATGAGAGGCGCAATGACGGCGATTTTCTTGGGACGCTTTTGCTAGGCCGTACAGTAGCGCCACACATCCACTTTCAGGAATTGGAACTACGAGTCACATCCACTTTTCGATACTGTCGATGAAGTTGGTTCATGTCCGTGCTACGTATACATCCACTTTTCGATATTGTCGGTATTTGGTGGTTCGTGTCCGTGCTACATCCATATGCTGCGGCACGCGCCGGCTATGCGACGTTGCCACGATGCTGCACGATGCCACGCATTTCGGGTATCGCGTCTCCGTGCCTCGCCAGCCGGCCGGCCAGCCGGGCCAGCCTCGCAGACTCAGCCAAACTGCCAAGTCTCGAGTTGTCAAATCGACGATGCGCTACGTTACATTTATAAATATTTATTTAATTATATTTACAATTTATATATATATATATATATATATATATATAAATGTATATATATATTTATATATAAATATAAAAATTGCAAATATAATTAAATAAATATTAATAAACATAAAAATTAAAATTTGTAAGGATAATGTATAAATAGCAAACTCTGTTTTTGCCCTGGTTTTGCTCTTTTATCTGAAAAA
Organism: Temnothorax ravouxi; assembly: GCA_030770255.1. Lineage (NCBI taxonomy): Eukaryota > Metazoa > Arthropoda > Insecta > Hymenoptera > Formicidae > Temnothorax > Temnothorax ravouxi. Next base: position 8,968 of record JASTWP010001879.1, on the reverse strand, counting down.
AGTCCTACATTAGAAAAACATTAACTTTAGCATAGTATAGCATGATATTTAAATTTAATATTTAAATGCATAATAATAATTAAATAAATATTAGCTATTGAGAAAAGAATTTTAGTTTATAGTATTCTTATTAAGTTTATAATTTTAGCTATGCATGTTTAAACGGCCAACACGAGAGCCAAAAGAGAAATATTGAATTAAAATAGAAACAATTTATTAAATAAACAATACACACGGTTAACGTTTCGACTGTACTTATAGTCTTCTTCGGAACGGATTGCTATGGAAGAAGAAAATAAATATCAAAAAACATGTTAACGTGTTTAAGTTAGTATACTAAAACATGAAACAATCTCTTAATAATATGAATAAAATAAACAATCTAATTGAATCACGAATATAAAAACGCCGGAATAATCGAATAAAACCATGACAACATATCTAAAGACTGTAGCCGGATAAGAAGAATATATGTGTCCCCACACGGAGATCATGCTTATTTTATTCCTTTGATTGCTATCAGTGTCACTTACAATTTAGTCAAATATTAGCCCTTAATATTGAACCGTTTTGGTGTAAAAAATAAAAATAAAAATAAAAATTTCAAAAATAATTTATATCTTTTGATCGGCTTAATCGATTTTAATAAAATTTTAATATGCTGTAGATATCATTAAGACACATTTGTGGAAAATTCGAGAAAAATTTCTGATGACAAAAACGATGATAAAAAAAATAAATAAATGTTCTTGCTCTTTTTTAATCTCGACATCTTTCTGACACAATTACGAAAAATTTTTTGTAGAATCTTGGAGTAGTTTCCTATCAGACATAATTTTTTGGAAGCAATAAAATGGGTAGGCTGTACTTTAAAAAAATAAAGTATTCTTGTTTATTTTTTAAAAATATGACATGCTCTTTGTACCATATTTTTTTTGCAGACTTTTGAGACGGTATTCTATAACAAGCAATTTTTTTGAACTAATAAAATAGGTAGAAAGTACTTTAAAACAAATATTTTTTTTAAATTATCAGTTTTTTGGTACCATCGCAATATTTTTATTTAGAATCTTGGAATTAAATCCTACAAATATTACAAATATACCAAAAAATTTTTTGTTTTTTAAAGTACCTTCTATCCACTTTATTAGTTCGAAAAAATTGCTTGTTATAAAATACCGTCTCAAAAATCTACAAAAAAATATGGTACAAAGAGCATATCATAATTTTAAAAAATAAAAAACAATATTTTATTTTTTAAACTTTTGCCTATCTATTTTATTAATTCGAAAAAATTACTTGTTATAGAATACTATCCCAAAATTCTACATAAAATATATGGCGATCGTAACAAAAACATCATATTTTTAAAAAATAAAAAAACACTATTTTTTTAAAGTACAGCCTACCCATTTTATTGCTTCCTAAAAAATGTTTGATAAGAAACTACTCCAAGATTTTACAAAAAATTTTTTGTAATTGTGCCAGAAAGATGTCGGGATTAAAAAAGAGCAAGAACATTTATTTATTTTTTTTATCAACGTTTTTTTTTTCATCAGAAACTTTTCCCAAATTTTCCACAAATGCGTCTCAATGATATCTACAGCATATTTCAAAATCGATTAAGCCGATTAAAAAATGAATTATTTTTAAAATTTTTATTTTTATTTCTTACACCAAAACGGTTCAATATTAAGGGATAATATTTGACTAAATTGTAAGTGACACTGATAGCAATTAAAGGAAGAAAATGAGCATGATCCGTGTGGAAGCACATTGATGCTTTTTATCTGGCTATGGCCTTTATTTGTAGTCAGAAGTAAAAAATGTAATCTCTTGATCTGTCAAAAAAAAATGAAAAAAATTGTTAAGAAGATATTCTGGTTTGAAAAGTCATAAAAAAAAGATATTTTCCAGGAATTTTTTGCATCAGGGAAACGAAAAGAGTGAATAACGCTAAACTGTACATGTTTATTTAGCCTTATTTTGAAAATATGTTTTTAGTTCCAAGTAATAAAAATGCTCTTTTTTTCCATGTTATATCCTGTTATTAGAAGGTGTAAATGACAGACGGTGTAAATGAATCTAGCTGTCCTATAGGTATCTAAAACGCAAAAACCAAAAATTTTTTTATTCAGGAAAAGTGCGGCTATCGTCTGAACTAGAACTAAACTAATATTTCCATTCTGGCGGCCTTTTTATTAAAAATATCTTTTTTCAAAATTTTGGAAGTATTTTATTAAAAAAAAAAACTAATAAACGTATAATGTTTATTCTACTTCAGACGATAGTCACACTTCTTCTGAATAAGAAAATTTTTGGTTTTTGCGTTTCTGATATCTATAGAACAGTTGGAATCATTTACATCATCTGTCATTTATACCTTATTCTAGTGACCATGATATAACATAGAAAAAAGAGCATTTTTGTTACTTAAAAAATAAAAATATATTCTCAAAATAAAGTTAAAAAAACATGAAAAGTTTAAGGTTATTCACTTTCTTCGTTTTCCTACATAAATTCATGAAAAATACCTATTTTCACGACTTTTCAAATCAGAATACTCCCTTAATTTATTATTTATTATTAATATATTGTTGGTAATTACATATAAGTAATTAGAAAGCATGTAGTACAAAATAGTTTCAATATTCAAATTATTGTAATAATAAAGAAAACAATTATTTACAATATATTTACATTTTCTTCTGTGTCTGTATCGTATGTATTATTGCAGACAAGTTTCTCTGCACGTTTACATTTCTTTTGCACATTTTTTACAAGCTTATCTTTCACAAGTGTGATATGTAGTTACAAATACAGACAAGATTTTTGCATGCTTATCTGTTATAAGCGTAATGTCAAATGCAAGATTTTTATATTCAAACGTTCAACATTTTCGATATTTTTCTACAAACGAGGGACCAACAATATCATATTGTAGCCTCATAGGCCAGTCATATTACGGTTTTAATTGAATTTGAATTCGGAAGTTTAATTTATGTGCCATTCGATATAGTAAATGGCACTGATATAAACATATCAATTTTGTACTTTGTAAAAAAAAAATTATAAAAAATTGGCCCCTTTCGACCTTTTACTCGAAACGCTGCGAAACTTGTTCGAATACAGCAAAATTGCACACAGACAATTTTGTAGAGAATTAAAGGGTGTAAAAGTAGCCGTTTTGTGCCCCAATGGGGAATCTGTTAAACATTTTTTTCCATCTTATTTAAGGTTGAAATAAGAAGGAAATAATGGTCATTTACCCAGGAAATCACGGGAAATATTTTAAAATCTATAATAAATGTGTTTAAAACGTCTGTTAAAGTAACTGTGTTTGAGCGGTTTAATAAAAGGTGAAACGTTTTAAAACAAGCAATACATTTCCATTTAATGAATTTTGCATCATGAAATTGTATACATATAAATGCCGTACATATAACACAATTGCTCATATACGCTTATCATATGTAAATACACTTTATATATTATATATTATATATCTTTTTCAAAATGCCCATTTTAAACACCAATTCTTACTATTCCACGCACAAGTATGTACACATGCACCTTTAAATAATTATTTTGAAGATGATTATGATGATGGTTCATCTGAATCAGATTCTGAACACTATATAATCTCGTAATCTTTCAAATATATCTGAATATTTTTCATAAATGGTTAACGTAGTACGTAGTTAGTAAAAAAATAGAACAAAAATAAGATGAATGTTATGTGACTGCATATATGTGTATATACAGAAAGTTTAAAAATATATATTAAAAATGTAATAAAAATATTATTGTATAATTATTTATGATGCAAAATTCATTAAATGGAAATGTAGTGCTTGTTTTAAAACGTTTCACCTTTTATTAAACCGCTCAAACACAATTACTTTAACAGACGTTTTAAACACATTTATTATATATTTTAAAATATTTTCCGTGGTTTCCTGGGTAAATGACCATTATTTCCTTCTTATTTCAACCTTAAATATAAGGTGAAAAAAATGTTTCACAGGTTCCTCATCGGGGCACAAAACGGCCACTTTTACACCCCCTTCTTTATCTATAAAAAGATCCAGGAGGAGGGCACTTCTCTTGTAAAATTAGTAGCTTAGGCATGAGTGGCGCCCGAAGTCGCGCGATCGGAAAGTGATGTCTCGGCAATTTCGCCAGTTGCTCTGGTTAGTTGTAAAATTCAATATCAAGACTTTAGCATTAAATGAAAAATCTCCAAAAATTCAAGGCTTAATTAGATAAAATAGAAAAGCTATTTCTGGGTTCAAACATTTTTTTATCGATAAATTCGAATTATGACAGCTATGTGACAATTTCTTTTTCGTACGATATTGTAACTTTGATCGGCCATATCTCGGAAAGTATTATAACCGGAGTTCTATTCTTCCTCTATAAGGAAGCCAATTTAATTAAATATTAATAATTATGCATCAAATAAAATATAAGCTACCTCATAGATAGAAGAAGCTTTATGAGTGAGCGAAATCAAATGTTGATGAAGCAACGTGCAAATTCTTCAGCGTTACGAGTAAAAGGTCAAAAGGGGCTAATTTTTTTAAATTTTTATTTCTTTTTACAAAGTACAAAATTGATATGTTTATATCAGTGCCATTTACTATATCGAATGGCACATAAATTAAACTTCCGAATTCAAATTCGATTAAAACCGTAAATTGACTGGCCTATGCGAGGCTACATGCTGCGGATGATATTATTGGTCCCTCGTTTGTAGAAAAATGTCGAAAATGTTGAACGTTTGATTATGAAAATCTTGCATTTGACATTACGCTTATAACAGATAAGCGTGTAAAAATATTGTCTGTATTTGTAACTACATATCACATTTGTGAAAGATAAGCTTGTAAAAAATGTGCAAAAGAAATGTAAACGTGCAGAGAAACTTGTCTGCAATAATACATACGATACAGACAGAAGAAAATGTAAATATATTGTAAATAATTGTTTTTTTTATTATTACAATAATTTGAATATTGAAACTATTTTGTACTATATGCTTTCTAATTACTTATATGTAATTACCAACAATATATTAATAATAAATAATAAATTAAAAGAGTATTCTGATTTGAAAAGTCGTAAAAATAGGTATTTTTCATGATAAAATATATTAGTTAATACAAAATCGGACGTTTCGACACTTTTTTTGTGTCATCTTCAGCGTATAAATGAAAATAATACATAAAATTTCAACGATAAAATACAGTCAACCGCGATAAAATGAGTCAGTCGGTAGAATGGCGCAGTCAAATGAATAAATTAAAAGTCATACGGTTGTTCGGTATATAGTCCATCAAGATATGCCGATATGTACATGCTCCGAATCGTTCAAATCTTCGACGTTTAACTCCCAGGTTAATAGACCAGAAGGAAAGATTCGATTGTCCTTTCTAAACCGTGAAAACCGGAGTCGCAATATGTTAAGAAAACGCAATGTGTCAGTATTAAAATTACAATTACGTAAGTAAGAGATTGTAGGGAGTTAAACGTCGAAGATTCGAACGATTCGGAGCATATGCACATTGGCCTATCTTGATGGACTACCAAACAACCGTATGACTTTTAATTTATTCATTTGACTGCGCCATTCTACTGACTGACTCATTTTATCGCAAATGACTGTATTTTATCGTCGAAATTTTATGTATTATTTTCATTTATACGCTGAAGATGACACAAAAAAGTGTCGAAACGTCCGATTTTGTATTAACTAATATATTTTATTATTGACTATATAATTTGATTGCGCATTAATTACCGCGCGTGGCTCCGATTGCCTCTATCACTTTCCTTTATTTGATTTATTCAAAAGAGCCTATATATTTTATTTTATTTTTCATGATTTTTTTTGTAGGAAAACGAAGAAAGCGAATAACGTTAAACTTTTCATGTTTTTTTAAATTTTATTTTGAGAATATATTTTTATTTTTTAAGTAACAAAAATGCTATTCTTTCTATGTTATATCCTGATCACTAGAATAAGGTATAAATGACAAACGATGTGATTCTAACTGTTCTATATAGGTATCAGAAACGCAAAAACCAAAAATTTTCTTATTTATTTAGAAGAAGTGACTATCGTCTGAACTCTGAAATAGAATAAACATTATATAATACGTTTATTAGCTTTTTTCTTCTTTTAATAAAATACTTCCAAAATTTTGAAAAAAGTTATAATATTTTTAATAAAAAGACCGCCAGAATGGAAATATTAGTTTAGTTCTAGTTCAGACGATAGCCACACTTCTCCTGAATAAAAAAATTTTTGGTTTTTGCGTTTCAGATACCTAGAACAGCTAGATGCATTTACACCGTCTGTCATTTACACCTTCTAATGACAGGATATAGCATGGAAAAAAAGAGCATTTTTAAAACTTAAAACTAAAAATATATTTTCAAAATAAGGCTAAATAAACATGTACAGTTTAGCGTTATTCGCTCTTTTCGTTTCCCTGATGCAAAAAATTCCTGATTAATATCTTTCTTTATGACTTTTCAAACCAGAATATCTCGATCCTTAACAATTTTTTACATTTCTTTCCTGATGGAAAAGATTACCTTCTTTAGTTCTTAAGGGGTTACATATGGGTCTTGAAGGCAAAAAAGAAGCTTATTTTTTCGAATTTTTTTTAAAGATACGACATGAATTACACAATTTATTTTTTTTTATATAAAAGTACAACATGTAAACAATATTTTCTCAAAATTTCAAAGAAGAATATTAAAAATTTAGCCGTTGGCATTTGCTTCTAGTAGACCATCCCCACGGTAGTCAGCATAACTTTTTTAATTTTTATCTGAAATGAAGAACCTAAGTTTTTCTTATAGTAGGTGAGTATAGCATGTCCTTGAACAAAGGATTTATTTTATCTTCGATTACAACTCATTTTACAAGCTAATACATGGCCTAATTTTATGCCAAAAATGACATCTTTTGCAAGAAACGCTACCAAAAATTCAATTTTCAATTTTTTTTTAAATCCTTCGTTCAAGGACAAGCTATACTCACCTACCTACTATAAGAAAAACTTAGGTTCTTCATTTCAGATAAAAATTAAAAAAGTTATGTTGACTACCGTAGGGATGGTCTACTGGAAGCAATTGCCAACGGCTGAATTTTTAATATTTTCCTTTGAAATTTTGAGGAAATATTGTTTACATGTTGTACTTTTATATAAAAAAAAAATAAATTGTGTAATTCATGTCGTATCTTTAAAAAAAATTCGAGAAAATAAGCTTTTTTTTGCCTTCAAGACCCATATAACCCCTTAATATAAATAAATTTAGGTATATTGTAATGGTTTTATTCGATTATTCCGGCGTTTTTATACTTGTGATTCAATTAGATTGTTTATTTTATTTATGTTATTAAGAAATTGTTTAATGTTTTAGTATGCTAACTTAAACGCACGTTATCATGTTTTTTGATATTTATTTTCTTTTTTCATACATCAATCCGTTCCGAAGAAGACTATAAGTACAGTCGAAACGTTAACCGTGTGTATTGTTTGTTTAATAAATTGTTTCTATTTTAATCCAATATCTCTCTTTTAGCACTCGTGATTTGGCCATATGCATAGCTAAAATTATAAACTTAATAAGAGTAAAAAGAATACTATAAATTACAATTTTTTCTCGATAGCTAATAGTTATTTAATTATTATTATGCATTTAAATATTAAATTTAAATATCATGCTATACTATGCTAAAGTTAATGTTTTTCTAATGTAGGACTTTTTTCAGATAAAAGAGCAAAACCAGGGCAAAAACAGGGTTTGCTATTTATACATTATCCTTACAAATTTTAATTTTTATGTTTATTAATATTTATTTAATTATATTTGCAATTTTTATATTTATATATAAATATATATATACATTTATATATATATATATATATATATATATATATAAATTGTAAATATAATTAAATAAATATTTATAAATGTAACGTAGCGCATCGTCGATTTGACAACTCGAGACTTGGCAGTTTGGCAGTCTGCGAGGCTGGCCCGGCTGGCCGGCCGGCTGGCGAGGCACGGAGACGCGATACCCGAAATGCGTGGCATCGTGCAGCATCGTGGCAACGTCGCATAGCCGGCGCGTGCCGCAGCATATGGATGTAGCACGGACACGAACCACCAAATACCGACAATATCGAAAAGTGGATGTATACGTAGCACGGACATGAACCAACTTCATCGACAGTATCGAAAAGTGGATGTGATTTGTAGTTCCAATTCCTGAAAGTGGATGTGTGGCGCTACTGTACGGCCTAGCAAAAGCGTCCCAAGAAAATCGCCGTCATTGCGCCTCTCATCCTTCTCTCTGATATAGGCCATCGCATGGTGTACAGTAGACAGGTGAAGCATTCCGGATGCTGCGCACTTGTTCAGTTTTTTGAACCAATCAGCGCGCGACGGCGCGACCTTTTTTGCGAGAAAAGCAATATGGCTGCTTCCATCAATCCGTAGTCCGTTACGTGCCGTTATTCGTCGCGTGCGTCTGTTGTGCGGGAAATATTGTGTTTAAACTTTTGCGACTTTAATACAACATACGCAGTAAGTAGTAAATATATTTAATGTTTAGAGGCATTTATATTGGTTGATATTTGCTAAATAACCCAAGTAGCAAAAAAATATTTTTTAAAGTTTTTAAAAACATTTTTAATAATAAAAAAAATATTTTAAAAACGTTTAAATTAATGGTAATATTTTTTCGCAATAAATTTTTTACAGTTTTTTAAAATAATTAATTCGCGTCGATTTAATTCCGGGGAGGGAAGGGATTAATGTTCCAACCTGTCTTTCAAGTTCTACAAATAATCGGCGCGCAGTTTATCAAGTTGGAATAGATGTATACGTATTGCCATCAGTCATCTCTTACAATTAAAATAATTAATATGAAATAAATTTGAAGTAA
>JASTWP010001878.1:0-57014 GCA_030770255.1 Temnothorax ravouxi | reverse complement strand
AGCGTTACAAGTGTTCGTACCAGTAGCAATGCGAATTATCAATCAGTCACTTCTATCAGCATCTATTAATTAACAATAACAAGATTAACGAAAGCCGGATTTTCTCCTATAATCAACAAACTCATTATTCATTATTCGCATTGTTCCGATTTATTTAAGTGCTCCTCTCAGAATTTATCTCTTTGTTGTTATTACGCGTATTAATTAATTTTTTTCGTTGATTGCCAGTCACTAGCAGCACTCTACAACTGCCGGCAATCGATGAAAGTAAGTATATTCACGTAATAAAAGCGTGATATAATCAAATTATCGCGCTCATTATACTCGCTTAAAATTACGTTAATATGATTTTACTCTTGAACTTGCCGTGATGCGTACGCACATACAAAATATCTCTGAACTCGCGGATCTCGGGAAAATCTAACTTGAAAGTTAGAAAATTAATAACGTCGTTGTACGTTTTTTAAGCTTGAACGCTTTCAGCGATATTGCACGCCATCGAATTTGTCTGGACAATATTTTGCCTTATATCATCAAAATATGCTTAAAAATACAATATTCCATTAAAACAATAAAAATCATTTAAATATATATTATATTTCATATGTATTATATTTCATATATAATTTCTTTAGTAGACGTAGATTATTTTAAATGTTTTATTAATAGATAAAATATTTTATTTTGTTTATGTTTTAATAGTTATATTAAGATGAATTTGATGACATATGATATATCGTTAAAATTTATTTTAATTATCTAATAAGTAAAAAATAGTACAAACATATTGTTAATCTTCTAATTCTTAAAATTATTCTTCTTGAGAAAGTAAAGTATAATAAAAATTTTGTTCTGTTTTCTCAAATGACTTGTAAACAAAAAATCACATCCTTTTCAGGTGCACCATCAAAATCAAAGGTGTTGTATATTAAAAATCGTTCTGTATACATATTGCGATGTATCTTTCTATTTTACCTCATATGGACAAAAATCGAGAATTCCTAATGCAATAAGTGCAGGGATTAAAGCAGGGGTTAAAGCAGTTCGGGCTGCATGCAAGCGGAAGTACTTTCCCGCAAATGCAAACAGCAACCGCAGAGTCTCTCTCCACTGACTGAGAGTTCGCCACGCGTATGATATATATGGCTGCGCGTATTTGCCGTTAAACTGCAAAAGTTGCGTATGTAAATTGAGTCTTCTCTCGTGGCGATAGCTGTGTCGTTCGGAACTAGCGTGATTTTGTCGTGGCATCGCGCATCTGGCCCGTCGACTCTCTGGAATCTTCCATAAATAAATGCATGAGCGCGCACGCATATGTACGAGATGCGAATATGATGCATACACGTGTAAACGGGTATAGGATATATCGCGCAATCCAAACTCGTTCGTTCGTGGATTGATAGCGTTGTTGGTAGAAACGCGTCCGTGTAATGGTTGAACGGTGCCGCGACGATTACCTATTTTTTTGTCCATATTCTATTTTTTTCGCATTAAAAACGCATGTACATATACACATACTACATTTTTTCTTCGTATTGAATCACATGTATATATGCATATATATATTCTTCTGTAAAAGAGTAGAAATAGGTTTGCAAAGAGAGTCCCGCGTACAGAGAATTATTGTTTTGCATTTTAGCTTGATTTTTACTCTAGATTCCGTAAAGCGCATATATGCGCGCATTTATCTGCAGCGTAACGTTCACTATAGAAAATGCGTGCATATGCGCTTTACGGAACTTAGGGCAATAAAATTAATTTAGCTTCACAACGTGACAAGGTGGCAAACAATTGAAAATATGTACATATTTACTTTTAATAAAATTTATTGAAATATACGAATATATACGAATATATATGAATTAACAAAGTTACATATCTTTATATACTCGGAATATTATATATATTATATACTCGGAATATTACATTTAAACATAGCTGAAACAATCAGTATGTATCTGTGCGAATGTATACGGTACTCGCTTACGCTGTGAAACTACGATTGATTCTCGTGGGAGATGCAACTACACCGAGTGCATTGTTAATACTCTCCAAGGTATAAACGAAAACAATATGCAGAGAAACTACGAAGAACAATAGTCGGGGAGAATAATCGACCGTGATCGCTAGCATACTTCGCGAAGTAGATATGCCAGCTATTTATTACGAAAAGTAGGGGATTATGTTTCTCAATAATGAGAACACGAATATAAGTTATCAGGAGAGCACAAGATAAATTGGTATGTACAAGGAAGATGAATAACTGATGACACAGCAATAAATTCAGATTTGATTCTACTTGCAAGTAATTTTTGTGGTGTCTTTGTCTATACAAGATATTCCACATTTTCCTACATCGTACAATATTTTATACAATATAATAGAACATTTTGGAGATTAATTAAAGTAAAAATTCTTGATACAAAAATGTTGAGATCGTAAGTTTTCGAAATATAAGTGACCAAGTTAATTATTAATGCTGTATTTGTTATAGATTTTTATAATATCGATAATTATTCATAAATCAAGATCTCTAATAATATATTGGTGACATATTATCGGAATTATTTTAATACGATACGTTAATATTATATTTCGGGATTATATAGAGTATTTTTTATATAAATATAACTGAATTTTTTATGTAACTTAATATAAATAACTGATTAATTATTTCAGAGATAATTTATAAAATACTCTGTTTGCCGCGATGAAATATTTATTGATTCTTACTTCATTTTATTTTATTTTAAATGTTACATTGTGTAATTATTGATAGAAAAACTATAAAATATTAAAATCAAATTAGCACATTATAAGATTACACTCAATTAATAAGCATTAGCGTAATTTTTATTAAATGAATTAAGAAGAATATAACATGTATAGTTATAAAATATTTCTTATATTTTTATCTGCTTATAACACATATACATTGAAAAGATAAATATTTTTATTGCACTAATTTATATACATTGAACTCTGGGAAAATTGAGCGAGACCAAACACGGACCACAAATTTTGTTTTAATAATATTTAAGAAAAGGAAAAAAGGGGAAAATATAAAATTATAAGTCTAAATATTAACAATTTTTCTCTATCGTACGTATTTTATTTTTATTTTATAAAAATAAATACTTCTGTTTTTGAAAAATATTTGGTATTTTATCAAATAGATTTTCTGTTCTCTTTATATTTATTTTTTCTGTTTTCTTTAATATATTTATTTGTTTCACATATAGATATATACAAAAACCATTTAAATGTCCATTTTCCTCTCCTCCATAAAATATGAACATTATTAAGATATTTAAATACCAATTTTATATTTTAAAACTGCACTCTATGTTTGTTATAATTTTATTTTATTTTTCTCTTTTTTCTTTATTTATTAATCTGAAATTGAAAGTTGAATCAGTTGAATATATTTGCCACGCTAAAAATGCTCACGTAATATTATTAATTTATTATATCTTTGTGCTGCTCTCAATTACGTATTGTCTGAAAGGCTCATCTATATATAGTTTGATTATCCGAAAATGTAAGAGATAAAAATATTTATATTTTTATATCAAGGATAAAGCTTTCAACAACAATAAATACACAAACAAAGGCAAGTAAAAGCCAGTTGGCAACGATGGTCGGGCGACTATATATTTTTATATTTGTATATGGAGATAATTTCTTTTTTATAAAAACCCAGAGTTAAATATTAACGATTAAAATTAATCTATTTAATTCAAGATAATTTATTTTTTATTCTTAAAAACTTGATATTTATATGGAATCTACATACATCTTAAATCTTATTTTGACACAAGAAGTCTTCACACACAGATCCACTATTATACTTCAGATTAAAATAAAAAAACTTTTTTTTGTTAGTCATGACTGATACATTGTGCAACAGCGGAGTTACAGTAAACTACGTTGAACTACATATAAAATGCAAATATATCCGAATTAACACACACAGCGCATCGAAAATAATATTTCAAAATATAATCGCGTACATGAAATAATAATAATAATAGACAATAAACAGTAATAATTAATAAAATGATAAACAATTAATTGTTTATTATTTTATTAATTATTATTGTTACGTATTCCGTAAGCAACAAGCAAAATGATAATTAACGAATTACTCACCCCATGGTTGTTCCGCGCCGTCCATCGATATCTCTCAGATCTTCATCACTTCCCAAGTTCCTCCGTTGCGTTCAAACAACACTCACTCGCGAAATGACAGTTAATTATTGCGCAATGCGCATGTAGCAACTGCAGACTTACGGCAACTACGCGCGACGTTTTAAAAACAACACTCTTGATTTTAATTCTATAACATAACACATACACTTTGCGGCGAAAAAATGACGTGGAGAAAGTACGCTTACGCTATAAAATCGTAAACCACGCGAGATACATATCTGTTTCGATAAATGCCGCGACACGATTCGCTCGTTGCGGACGTTAACTATCCATAGTCGTTAATTGTAAAGTACGATCGTGTTTCGAGAAATGACGACACACAGAGCGACAGGCGCCTGCCTATTCGAACCTCAGTGTGTGAATGATACACGCACCGACCTTAATATTTAATACTTTATCAAATAGATTTTCTGTTCTTTTTAAAGTAATTATTAATACATAATACGCGATGTGTTACGACTCTATATACGTTACTGAAACGATTTGATCCGACGATTTGTACATCACTCCCACTCTCTCAAACAGAAAATAACAAAAAATACGTTTAAATCACAGCGAGAAAGCTGCACGATGCTACAAATAAAAAAAAAGAATTATCGCAATGAAACAGTAACTGCTTTAATGAACGATTGTCGACCTGATATTTAGCTGATCAACAAGAATAGTAATTGCTATTTGTAGATAGGAAAACGACAACGTTCACTTGTCGCGACCATGTTACGAGGAATAATATTGCCGCGTAACAGGCGACATCAAGCTTGAAATTTGTGGAAAACAAGTATCGAGCTTGTTTTCCACAGACAATTAAATCGTATGTGCGTAAACAAAAAATCGCCGCGTTGCTGCATATCAAGGCACGTTATCATATGCGCGATGAAACTCGCGGCATTGCATTGCCACAGCGATATTATTTCTCCTAATGTGATGGACACGAGTAAACGTTATTGTTTCTCATGTACAAGTGACAATTACCGTCCAACTCGATCAATTAACTGCGTATCAAGGCAATCATTTCATTCAAAGCAGGTATTCCGTGTAATTTATTTATTTGTTATTGGAATTCAAGAGATTCGAATCGATAGATAGTGATGCGAGCAATTTCTCGTGTCGCGATATTATCTCTCGTAACATATGGTAGCGACGAAGTGAACGCTATCGTTTCTTATCTACAGCAACAATTCATTTTCCTCTTAATTGAAAATCGCGTATGTTGATTCCTCTTAATAAAAAAATTTGTATACTTGCATTTTTCTCGATATTTCTATTTTCGAGAATTTCGACTCTAATCTCCAAGATACATTATTAAAATATCATACGGTAAATGTAGGGCATTCTATAAGTATATTCGTATACTGAAAATGATTAATTTTTAAATATTTAGTATTTGAGAAAGACTGTATAATACGTGCAGTAAATTTTAGTGATTAACCGTGTAATAATTAGTAGACTTTCCAAAGTTTGTTACATTTTAACGAAATAAAATTCAAAGTTGGAAGCAAAAAGGGCGTTAATATGGTTAAATTAAAAATTAATAAACTTTTAACGTTTAACATGAGTTTTAATTCCATTTAAGTTCTATTAGCCACACCTGGTTGGCTTTAACGGAATACTAGAGAAGGCAACTTTCTTTATTATAGCTTCGCGTCGAAAGTAACAGATAATTAATATTCTCCGCGGAAAATACGCGGAACACGTGATTAGATGCGAATAGCGCATATGAAGCGAATTTTGCAGCGGCGCTGGCGCATACAAGATGTAATTGGATCAGAATTGAATGCCGAGTTTCTGATACATGATGCAATACCACCGATATTGACGATATGAGTTTTCCGCTCACGCAGTGAGTAGCATTTGTGGTATTAACGTCAAAATGAAATATAACAAAAATATATATTTAGGTAACCGACGCGAATTTCCGCGATGATGTTTTTCTGGTCATACCGGGAGCAGCTTGGCGCATCGCACGGCGACGCGCATTAGATCTTTTCATGGTGCAACGACTTCAGGCAAAGCTTTTAGCTCGCCAGGCTGATTTACGAAATGGCAGAAGGCCCTTTCCAGCAACGTTTCACGTCGCTCGTCTCGCGGTGCAGCAACCGGGCTCTCTCTCTCCCCGCGACTACTACCTCGTTTTTCTCGGTTTCGCTCCGGTAAATAACGTCGGAGTAGGTTTGGGCGCGGTGAGAAAAATTAATGCCCGCCGCGGGCCTAGTGGCTCTTGAAGCTTTGCTGGATGGTTAGTAATGGCATTACCGTGCTACAGGCCATATTATGCAACCGTCTCCGCGGTATACATTGAACGAAACTTGGTGGTGTAAAACTGCGAAGCGAGTTTTGTTAATACACAACGCTGCGCATATTGTCGATAAAATCCAATGGCGCATTATTTTCTTGGCCGATATTCCCGAGAGGTCTTTTCTTTTTTATTAAAATTTTGAAGCATATTTAATTTTAATAATATTACACAATACCGATTTAATTATGTTATTAACTGGTATGTGCTCAATCAAGCGATATTACAAGCTTGATGCTATTATTTATATTCATTGTATCGACGGCTTAATACGCTGTACTACATAATATTATATTTGTATTATTCATGTAAATTTATGCATCTGATGCACGCAATCGTGTACATCAGCTATTTCTTGATACTTTATTCATTTTGACGTATAATGAACATTTTGACCGCTCATAATAAGGATTTCGTAATTAATCTGCATTTATAATTTTGTTCAATGCCTCTGAATGAGTAAGGATGAAAAAAAAATTGTCAAATAGTTTGATTAAATTCGTAATGCTGGGGCTACACTATGCGCGTTTTCGCGAATCGGATTCGCGAATCGTGCATTTGTATGCCATTCGTGCTAAGCACACATGGTATACAAATGCACGATTCGCGAATCCGATTCGCGAAAACGCGCATAGTGTAGCCCCAGCTTAAGAGGAACAAACGAACGAACGAGAAAGAGATCTGTACTGTACGCGTGACGTGGAGATCGATTGTGGAAAGCGATGCGCGTACAGCCAATTTTTAAGATTCATGGCTCGGGGCGGTCGGTCGGTGGAGTTCCGATTTGGCGTCTTTAGAGCGTCGACGAGGTGGTCGAGGTGGATGCGTGTGGATCGGTACGATGCTTTGGGACGAGAGGAGAGCTCGGCGGATGCTCGACAAATAGACGAGAAGAAGAAAGTAGGAAATAGGAGGAAAAGCTGAATGCCGTGCGCACCACGCGCAGTGTCATTCGTGAAGATAGTGCCTTCTATTACCGAACTTTTAAAGGCGTCTTTTGAGCAATATTGTCTTCGCGGTGCAAGATGGAATGCCACCATTTCGCCTCCTGCCTTCCTTGCAGCCTTCGCCGTTTCCAGCCTTCGTCCCCTCACGCTGCATTTCTCCCCGTTTGCTCCTCGTTGCGGCACATTCGCGAGACAAATGGATAAGATCGTTCCAGAGGAACGTCATAATCTCAACTCTACTGCAGATGAGACTTTTCAAGTATATTATAGAATTTATTTAAAAACTCTTACGAGTTAATTGTTTCTCTCAACATCTTGTTTTCAAGGCATCTCTCATTCGGCACAGTAATTTACACACGTAACATAAGACATCTTTTAGCGGATAGAGTTCCAAATCAAATTTCCATTAGGGGGATCGAATTTAGGTTAATAAAATAAACTATAACGTTAAATTACAATAACAGGATTGTGCCGTATTTACTACCGTATTTACTAAAAGGGATTTTGGTAAGCAGCTCGAGTTGCACTCAGCACTTTGGAAAATGTTATATTACCCACATGTTAGATTACCTCATAGAAGTGACCTGACCTAAAACGTGACTCAACAAGGGTTTATTCCCAGCAAAATTGCACTGCACTTGTAAGGTGTTTGTTCCGTGCTTAGTTTTATCCTTTAACATATAATATATGCGCTTCTGAGTGATTCGTAGACGAAAAATGCGCGTGCCTGAGATATAGAGAACAAGAAAATTTTTTCGGGGGAATTTATTCTCTCTGAGATGAAAGTCTACATATATTATTCCAACTTGTGATCTTTCTATTTTTTCTTACGGCTTTTCCCCGATTCTCGCACGCCACTTGCTTGTTGTGACGATTTGTAAATGTAAAAGCTATATTGGAAAAGTGAGGGATTTTTAATCAAAACATTTATCTTCGACCGTTACAGTTTTATATTATTACAACGACGGTTTTCTTAGCTATTGATCACGATGTTCTCGGGAATATAGATAATCGTACAGTTAATGACCTCTACTTCGTTCAACACGATCATTTCTTAGTAGGTGATAAAGGTTACGTCCTATTGAGATAAACGCGTCGTTCCCTGAATGCTGATCTTATCACAATCACGTGCGCTACAATGGAAATAAGAGTTAAATCGCTAAGGGCGAGAGCGTATTTTCGTTCTTCTTCTTATTGGCTCAAGCGGAGGTTGTCCTCCTGCTTATCGAGGATTTATCCTCTGAATGTGTGCGAGCCATCGATTCCTCTTCCTTACTGTAGTAAGGTTAAATCGAGCATCCCTCGTGAGCGCTGTCACGCCACTATCCTTCTCTACCAAATACGACTTTTATTTTATCCCGAAGCATTTTTCTTCCATACTCGCGTCGTCCCATGGAGACGAAAAACAGATACGGCGTCTCAAGAGGTGATAGAGTTTATCAAGACATCTCTTTGTTTCCGCTCGAAAACTATCTTGTATCGCGCCTGGTTTATCTCTGATATACATACATTTTGTTCGTCGTCGGCGAAAATTACGCAAATCAAATGCAAATGCGGGCTTACGCCAGACTGATACTTATCAGTCTGATCATCAGAATCAATTAATTAAAAGAAACGACGGCGATTGTAACAGGTTGCGTCTCGGATTGGGCAGTGCGTGCGTCCATCGTCTATACGTATTCTGATACCGTATAACGTGATACAGTGAAGGTGTGAAGGTTATAGCTATGAATAGGTCGAGTACTTGTATTACACTTTCATAATGATGAGGAACACGTGCACGTACCATACAGTCAACTGTGCTTGCGATCTTTTTTTATGCATTTGAGTATACCTACATATATATGAGCTATATAATTGTTATTTCCTTGATTCAAAGCTATGTATATCGATCATCATAACAGTTTTGACTGATATCATTTTTATAATAAAATTTGTCAAAAAATACATGGTGAAGATTTCGACAAAATTTGACTAACTTGTTGTTTCTAGTGCTTTGATCTATTTGTTTCTACTTTAAACTTGTTGTAGAAAAGAAGCATGCTCTATTTTACATTTCATGTAAAGTGTCTCTCAGACAGATATGCGAAACAAGATATGCGCAATCTAAAATAAAAATACATCTATTATTTTCTTGAAAACTTGTTCGGATTATTTCTTTATATCGCGTATATATTCTTGAAGATAAATTTCACAGTTTCACAGAAATAGATAACATCTATTTCTCTTGTTTGTGTGTTCTCGTTCAGACTCGAGAAGAGATAGTTGAGAAGAAGATACCGCGCAAACTCGAAACAAAGATTTCTTTAGTCGACGTGATAACGCCTCAGCATAAATTTCTCTTGCATATCGAGCGCAAGAAAATATATCTTTTTTTCCACTTGGATGCACATTTACGTCTTCTGTATGTCACGGATCGGCGAGGCACGTCTAAAATGCATTGTAGGATCTGTTGGCAAAATTTACGCGGAAATTTAGGTAAATGCATATTCTCTCTTGTGGATGGTACCTTTGACCCGAATCGATGGTGGTAACACGCTTTTATGCGCCGCGCCTTTATAGGAAAATCCGTGCCATGCGTTCCATATCCAAAAGCGCATAATGCGGCAATTGCATGTCAATTTGTAACAGTGATCTTCTGCCTATAACGTAACGACGACGTTTCAAGAATAATATATCTATAATAATTGTAGTTGTCAAGCAAAATACAAATAAGATTTTTATTGCGTATGACGGAATATATTAGTTTATAAAAACTTAAAGACTGCTATGTTCCTATGAATTTTTTATTTTTGCTACAAATATTTTAACAGAAAATAAATGTAAATATAACTAAATATTGAAAAATTATTAATTTAAAGAAGCGTTATAACAAGAGAAGATATCAAGAGATTTGTAGAAAGATGAACGTTTTTGAAGAAGTAGTTAGAGTTAATCATTGAGAAGCATTGACAGCATTGATTTATAATAAATTAAAAGTATATATGCATGTGCAAGATTAGAAAAATATATATGCTAGTATCACATTGCACATTTATAGATTACATTCTACAAGAAGTGACCACTTTCTTTTTACTGCCTTGCCTTATAGCTGTGCTTACGAAAAGGGTATTTCCACGAGAAATTTCTTCGGTTCAAGATGCTTGTATTTTCTCTTTGTATGAGATCTACCCGTACACGAGCATTATCGGGAAGTTCCAATTGATCCGCGCGCAAGTGGCGCGTCCGGCTCTTTTAGTCGCGAAATAAAATAGAGCAGAGATAACCAGAAAGAACGGAAAGGATGCCAAAGTGGAGCGATGGCTATTTTCCGATGGCAATCGAACGTTCTAAAGTATAAACGTTCTTTTTTTCATAGGTCGATTGGTGAGAATTGTATATGCAAGATATAGATAAAGTGATCTTAAGCTTGAAAATATATTCGTGTTCTTCGTCGAGTATTGTCCATATTGCTTGTAAGATGATTTAACGTCTTAAGATGCATGATAATATTGAAGGTCTTCTTTGTTGAAAACGGATCATTGTTTATTCCCCGATGTAAAGGTTCAAAGTTTATATCAGCCTTGACAGAAAGGGATCAAGCAGTACCGGGAACAAGGTCTTTACTTAATCTGGCTTGTGAAAGAGGAACAGGGATATAGTATTTTCCCATAAATAATATAAGTATAGCGCAAATCGAATTTAATAGTTTTCTAATGAATGAAATAATGTGGAAAAAATATGTCACATATACGTATCGAGTAAAAAAAGTAATTATAATTAAATCTCTCTCTCTCTCTCTCTTGCATCCGTGTTTATTTGATTACTTTAGGGTATATTTTATTTATATATAACATGTACTTCTCTTGCTGACTCATTTATAATATCTCCTCTTTTTCTCCGACGTCCCTCCCGTTAATGAGATTCTTCCAAAGTGGTAAATGAAACTCGACTGTAATCATGTATTCACAGATAATGTTTGCTCTATGCAAATTGAAGAGGGAAAATACAAACCCCTTAGGGAATGAGGCAACTGTAATATACTGAGGTGCTCTCTTTAGCATTAATAAAATAAATATTAATTATTGCATATTGCCGACCTCAAAGTACTTATATTCTCTAATATTTTGCATGACATGTGAATTATTTTTTGTAATATTTTTTTATATTGATTTTTCTGTATTTTGCAATTGTAATACATATTTTGCTGTAACGTATAATTAATATTCAACAATCTTATTTAAATTATGCTATTTTTTTAAGTTATTATATAAAGTTATTTAGTGTATAAAAACGTAATTTGTTTTCTTGTAATTAAGAAGTAATAATTATTTCAACAATTATTTTCAATTCTTTTGACAATAATGTACATATATGTATAAAAAACTTTTTTACTTTACCTAAGAAAATAACATATATGTTAAAACACTAAATTTATTGTATCATAGAATAAATGAGAAATTATCTTTCAACCATAATATAATGAAGAAGACTTGCAAATTACTATATGTCTATGAAGAAACTAATTTTACGTAGCGACTTATTATTCTTGATCGAAAATGAGTGCTACAAAATGGCACACAGCCAACAGATGATGTATGATTATTATGCAAAAAAAACGTAATTATCATAGAGTCTCAGATTCTACGCCTTCATTTTGTATAGAGCCACTGGCAGTGTAAATCTCTCACCACATGAATATTTAATTAACATTAATTAGACAAGCTAAAATATTACCCATAGGTACTTCGCGAGTTTTAGAAAATATTATAAATATTAATTAAAAAATTATTTTTATTTGTTAAAATCTCTCCAGTATATATTCATTGAAACAGTCTGAAACATGTATGAAAGAAACTAACAATTGCAGTCACGTCTTTCACGAAAGGAAAACCTCGACTGTCAATGCATCAACAAGGAATGTCCACTTTGCAAGCCGAGCCCAACTTTGCAAAGCACACAGCTGGCAGCTTTCCAATTGGTTTGACCTATATCCATTTTAAATAACAGCGAACGAAAAGCTTTATGCTTTACGAACTGTGATTTTCTTGCGGTTGACGGTTTTCTCCGTATATTTAACTGGGTATAGATTGCTTTATAATTGAAGCATTATATTAAAATGTGCTTGAGTAAATCTATGTGAAAGTGCATTTGTTGAAATGAGATGAAACGTTAGTAAGTAATGTGAAATTAATATGCGTACAAGGCGATAAAGTATTTTTTAAAACAAGGAATTAAATTAGTGTAGAAAGTTGCATTATAGCTGTTTCATATTTAGAAAAATATGTTTTTAAAAAAGCACATTGTTATTCTTAGAAAATATTTCGTTTACAGAATACGTTTTCAATTTTCTTAAATACTGCGTAATTAATTTTATTTATAATGGTTATTTAATCTTTGGATTATTAAATTTAATAATTTATTGTGAATGCAAAATATGCATTAACAATATTATAATTATCGATATGTAATTATTTTACTGTTACGTTATCTTGTTTTATTAATATGGATTACGTACAGATTTACATAAATTATAAAATTAATAAATGATCTGAGAGGTGTATGCGCATTGATAGTCTTCTTTTGTTGCTACTTTAAATAAAATAATAATGTATAATATTTGCTTTTATCTAATTAACATTCTACATATTATTTTCTATTCGTAACAATAAAATTAGATTTATAGGTACATATGATGTACATTATCTAATTAGATCCTATGAAATATAAGAATTATTTAGGAATTTAATTTTCTTCGTCAAAAAGATTATGGTTAAGAATGTCGTATACAGTAGAAAAATCAAGGTAGATAAAATCAAAAATAAGCTGTAAGTTGTATCCTATATTAAATTCAATGTGCAGATTATTGCAGTCCTAAATTTTCTCTGCGTTACATAACATAGGTTATATCCATGCTTCGCGCATGGATTCATAGAAAGTGCTGTTCCATTTCCATTAGAGGATTCTTCCACTGTTTTCCAAACATAGCACTTTCCTCGCGCTTATTGCATTCATCGTCAGAATTGCATTCCGGATGCACACGAGAATGCGTCCTGCAGGACCCGTGGACTATTGGATAACATGAGAGGCCACGAATGCCTGGCCATTAGCTTTAACGTGTTCGCCAGTATAAATTTGCACATGCACGGTTCCATAATAAAGTTTCGCAACGATGGCGAAGAAACATAATGACAGAAAAATTCCATAATATAATGTACATGATACAACGTGATATTGTTTAATATTTATGTGTTGCACAGATAAATGTCGACACTTTGAGAGAACATTAAAGAATAATATAAAGCAAATATTCTGTCTAAAAAAATATACCGCAAGAAATACATTATATTTTGAAAACTTTATGGATACATAATATCTATACATATTAATGTAACCCAGATATTAATAATGTATTGTTAGAATTATCTCAAATTGGAAATTTTACTAAACTATAATTTTTCTTACTCATTATAACATTTTTATGTTAACTCATGATTTCGATAGCTTTGAATACAAATGTAAAATTATAATATATAAACATATACGATTAAAAAGCCATCTTCTGCGATAATATAATTCCGTTTATATGCATAAATTTTGTATACGTATGTTCCAAATATGAAAATATATACAATTTTATTTTGATGGATATTTTGGATGGATGGATATTTTGAATTTTAATATAAATGATGATGAAAATTTCTTTGCTCCTTGAGTGAGTTTTACAACCTGATTGAGTTTTGCAATACTTGATGCATTTCAACGAAATCGCAATCGGATTTATAATGAAATTGTGCAAAGCGATATCGATTCGACGGAATGACTACGAAAATTTCAGCGCGATAGGACGTTAGCTGTCTCACGGGTACCGCATTGCCTTTTACAAAAGAATGTAATTCTACGTTATCGTAGTACGTGGTGGAATGAACAAATGGAAAAGAACGAACAATTTCTAGAGATCTATTTTATCATATTGACTTCCTTCCGAATCTCATTTCACAGTTTCCACTTTTTGCATTGATAACGAATTTATTAAAATAAGATTGATTGCTATAGTCGAAAAATAATTGAATGTAATACAAATGAAATTATAAATTATATATTAAAGTCGAAGAAATCGTAAGAAATAAAATTTTTTATTTCTAGTTAATCGCATTTTAAGAATTTTCAGGAAAGAGTATGCATAAAATTAAAGTTTGCATCTTTACATTATAAGACAAATTATTCCATGAACCGTGATATCTTAGTTACCTAGTTTTCATAGTTGCAACCAGATATAATCCCGTAACATTGCGTAAGTGTTTAGAAACTGTTCTACCTGTTGCGACGGCTTTGTAAATCTAATCGATAAAATGGAAAGGATTTCAATTCGCTAAGCTTTTGCCATATTTTAGGTTGTTATTTAATATGCATACGTTATTTAAACTATTTAAATAACCATTTAATCCATCTTTCATATCAAAATGCATAATCCATCTTTTATATCAAACTCGTTTGTGAATCTGATTATGATTATTATTTGTCGCAGTGCCAACCAAATTTCAAATCGTTGAATTGTATAGATATGTTTGGAGCTTTTTTTATAAAACAATTTTTTTGTATTTTAAATATATTTTTTAATACATTGTAAATCTAATGTTTAGTTTGATAGTATCAATTTAACTTGTTATATTTATTTTATGTTCACGCAAAATGCGTTTAATATTGCAATATTTTTATAAGAATTGCATATTGAATTTGGTAATTAAATTATGTAGATAAAGTGTGTAGCCGCGAAAACGCATTTCAACTGATAGCCATTATTGTTCGCAATGTATTATATTCTTGCCTTATTATAAATTATAAACAATTTACAAATACAGATTATAATTATATCATAAATATTCTCTTTCATCACTAATATTTTGCAATTATATATAATTATATATTATTATTTACAAGTTTACTGTCAAGTGATAAAATATGATTTTCTTTATTATTTTCAATTTTTCTTAACAAAAATAAACAAGAGCAAGAAACAATAATGAATATGTTATGTTATAATAATTCCTGTAAAGTAAGACTGCGGCGATTACAGCAGGAGATATTTGCATTCCATATTTATTGCTTCACCTACTAGACACTTTGGTAAATGTAGTAATTTCTTGGAACGTTAAGCGCGTTCCCCCAGCTGTTATTCATCATCTAGAGTGGTTATTCGGCCAATTACATTTACTGTGAATGTATTTGTGTAATTTCTCGTTTACGCCTTGCTCACTGTACCTATATATGTTCATGTGATTCACTTTCTATGCTTCAATAAAGCTACTAAAATTTGAATCGATGATATTTGTACCAACATACATATAATGTCATCTGTTTCTGATAATAAGCAAGATAGCACAGTTATATTTATACTATGCTTTTCTACTTTATATTTTATAAATATTTTATGCTTATTTTGCTTCATATTGTTTATATGAACAATTAACATACTAAACAATTAGCATCGTTACATAAAAATTAAAATTATTACTATTAACAATTATACAATATAAAGATTCGAGTAAATATCAATATTTCAGTAACATTACATTATTTAAGAAAAACAGGAAAGATGTTAAAAATAATATTGCAAACAATATTATTTAATGCACGGGTGAGGTTAAATTGTATTTGTGTAATTACACGTTCCATATTACAGCCATGTTATAGCGATAAAATTGCCGAAAAATGCTTTTATCTTTGTCGCGATTGTGGAATGGAGACGTCTGGCAAGCGTCAAGCGTGACTGGTAGTTAACAGGATGACCGTATTTCCTGCTGGAGAGGAGATCGATCGAGGCAAGAATCGAAATTGCGATGGCCTAGAGAATAATCGAGGGCGAAGACTCGAATGGTAGAACCACGTAATGGCGGTGAGCCGGCCAATATTGAGTTATGCTAG
Source organism: Temnothorax ravouxi (assembly GCA_030770255.1). Lineage (NCBI taxonomy): Eukaryota > Metazoa > Arthropoda > Insecta > Hymenoptera > Formicidae > Temnothorax > Temnothorax ravouxi. The sequence goes on along the minus strand of JASTWP010001878.1, from coordinate 40,658 downwards.
ACCAGGATTGGCGCACCGAATACTAGATCGAGCGATATTACGTATTTAGGTATTGCGGATGAACAGCCGCAAGCTGACAGTGCTTGATCCCCGCGTCAAATTCTATAAATGGTGAACACGTTCATGCTACTCTCGGCAAGATTTATGAATTTCCTCACACATGGGGAACGTCAGTTCTCCTGATGTGTATGCAATGCAATTTTGTCACAGACGATAGAAAAGCTTCCTTCTTTTATATTAAAAGCATGAATATAATGTATAATGTATATAGATATGTAATAAACTCCGCTGTTAAAAATTGATAGTTTCCTCCATGGAAAGGCATTTTAGTTTAATACAACTGATGGAAAATTGTAGTGAAATAAATTTGATATTCTCGGTTCGTTCGCGGTCGATTTCTGTGTTGAAATCCTTCAATAAAGCCTTTCGTACATGGGAAACCACAACGCTGAACGCTGATGTAAACAGGCAATCTCAATTATCACGTTAAAACGGTATTATCACTAAAGATCATATATTTATTCATGTACACTTGAACTACAATAACGCTTTTAATTAAGCCTATTTATTTCATAATTATATAACATATACAATATGTTACATAAATATACATAAATTTAATCTGTAGTTGACTATTTAAAGAGGAAGGTGATTTATACATCTAAGAAATTTTCATTTTATGTTAGTTGAAAAAGAGAAGATATCGTACATTGTGGAAAAATTATTGTATTTAGTTTAAATACATAAAAACAGATGATATTTTATGCATGTTTTATCCTTTTATATTTTCATTTACGCTTCAGCGAGATCCAGCACCATAAAAGAAAAGTGCAACGACCGTATGTCTGTAAAATTAGTATCCTGTTCACAACACTGGAAAATTCTGGGAACAACTACCGGGAGCAGTCTCATACGCTTCTCGTTATTAGTTTATTTATTTCTATCACAAGAGTTCGCGCATATAATGAACTTCATTAAAATAAGGTGTATAATTACCATTATCATTTACGTGCATAAATATACACGTGTATACATATTAATTATGTTATAATCGCGCGTTATTTTTTAGTATCATTATTATTTGCATAAAAAATAATTTGTTATTATCTTTTATAATTTTGCAACTTTTGTATATAATACAATATTATGTAGTAGATATTGCCGGTAAAACAATTCGTAAATTTAATTTCTCTAGGACTATTCCTCTAATAATAACTTTATTATGCTGTATCGATTTCCGCGATCCCCAAATAATATAATTATAATGAAAATTTGCAGTCTATGATCACTTGTTTAAAAAATTTGTATTGTTATCGTTTGCATCACTTAACAATAAAATATCTCTTTTTGATTACTATATAATAGAAATATCTATCAGATTGTAGTTAAAGATTCTTTCTTCATAAGACTAAGATCGATAAAATCGATATTTAGAATGTCTACTTTATAATCTCTGAAAATTGGATTAGCCGAAGCTCTTTTGATCCAAGAAGGATGCGTCATCTGATTTGGTTCACGCGACGTTATACCACACCGTATAATTTGACAATGACCTAATTAGAGTGTAAGCTTGTGCCTCTGTTGTGTAATTTACACATAGTGAAGCGTAAATTAGGATCCTTGCAAATTTCAACCCGTAAGTTACATTATAGCGATGCTTATCTTCACATCTCTAATGCAAATTCAGCGTATATATTGCGCGCTATTTAGATAATGTAATATGTTTGGAATGCTTCACAATTATTTAATGATATAATATTCACTATTCCATTAAAACTTATAATTACTTACCTCGTTTTAATTATATATTTTAACTGTCTTATTTTAGAACTAAAAGTTATTAGGTATGTGTGTTTTATAATTAATATATTTTTATTAATTCATGTTTTCTAATTACACAGATATACATGCTTTAAAATTCATAAAATATCTTATTACACACATGTTATATCGAACAAGCAATATGAACATTGAATCATTTTTCTAGAAGAGCGTATAATGTAGATAATGTAAAAATTGAATAGTTATTGAAAGATAAATGTGTGAATCTATTGACTAGCAGGTTCTAAGCTTCTCACGCTTATACCAGTAATCTATTTCTGTAACCTTATCCGGGGTCGAAACAATGAAGGGTCCATGAAGAGGGGATCGATTCGATAGCAAAGTAATATCTCAGCGACCTTCTGGCTGTTAATAAGGACATGCGATTATAAATAAAACATATAGAACTAAACATACCACAACGAAAAGATCGTAAAATAATGCATTTTAACGGTCTTTATCTTCTCAGATTAATAAATATTTTATGGAAATGTCAGATATCTCAAATTTTAAATACGAAAATCTTTTCAATGTTAATTTTTACAGACGAGAAACGTTATCACATAAGTACAGAAGAACAAGTTTTTATTTTATTTTAAATTTTATTTATCATGATTTTATTTTTCTTTTCCCCACTTCTCTATCTCTTTCACTCACTGACAAGAATGATGTTTTATGTAAATTATTCTTCTGCTGCAGAGTATTACTTTAGGTTTTAATAAAAAACTGCACAAATATCTATTATATTTTCTATAAAGGCCAATATACTTTTTCGATAAATCGATACACTGGGTTAGAATTCTAGCCAGGCCGTCATGTCAAAATTTCCTCAGCCACGAAATTAAAAAAGAAAGATGCCACCAGCTTTCTCTCTTTTCCTTTGCTCATTTACTCGTACCGCGTAAAGATATTCCTCGGTCAACTCTACACATCCACGTGTAAACAGCGTAAACTGGGGGGTGCTTAAATTTTCACATAGCGCCGCCCTTTCGTAGTCTCCGCCGGTTGACCCTGTGAGAGAATTTATGTACCGAAGGAATACGCCATAGTTCTCTTTCATTCTTTCCTTCATGTATTCGCGATGCTTTTACCTACCTTTCATAAACCAACGCCATTTTATCATCGCATTTTATCATACCTTTCTGCTCAAGATACGTGCGTTCTCTCTCGAGTGCACAAAAGTGTTTTTAAAATATTCATAATACATGCATACCCTTTCAAGACATTGCAGCTTTAATCTTACGTAATGATACTATAATATATAGTCAAAAGAAACGTTGATTTAAGTAAGAGCTTAAGGAGTTTCCTAGAAAAATGTCCGATACACATCTTTATGTTTTTTCAAGATATTAATTTGATTGTTGAGAGATTATATATTATATATTTAAAACAGTATATCAAGGTAATCAGTCATTTCGAATTTGTCATTTAACTTTACATCAGTACTGGGAAAATAAATATATGACTTTCTCCGGACTCTGAATTTCGGATAACAAATGGGTATAGAGCATACATTGATGGACAGCTGAACGGTGTAGAAGCTTCATTGAGCTTTGAATGGATTCGCAAAGCTTTGTGCATTTGCAATTCCCCAAAGGAGATCTGTTTAATCTATTATGCTAGATACGGTTGTCAAAGATTATTTAGTTGTATCGTAAGTACGTGATACAGCTACTACTTAATTAATTTAATGTGTAGACAGTGATTATGAATGCCTTGTACAAATTTCGCACACAATTATTGAAATTTATATATATATATATATATATATATATATATATGTATATATTTATTTATTTATATGTGATATATTTATTAGATGAAGCACACACGTCGTGTGTGCAAATATATATTTTCATAATTGCATCTTCAAATGTCGATAACCTTTAATTTGTCTTTTTTAAAGTAATATTTATAATTACATTTACTTTATCTAATATATCGAAGAGAAAAATGTAAATTGTACGGTATTGGAAAAGATATTAGGCAAGCATTAGCTATTTTCGAGAAGAGGACTCTTGTTAATTTCGAAATAAATTACTTGCGACTGCAGACACAGGCGAGCACAAAGACGGTACTAAAATAAATATTAGCTAAGAATTAGCTATTTTGGAGAGAGGAGACTTTTCTGTTAATTTCGAAATAAATTATTCGTGAACACAGAGACAAGCGAGCACGAAGACGAAGAATAATGAGAGTTGATACTCTGTGTTTCGCGAGGGGTAAACGAGCTGCTTTCCGCGAGGGGCTAAACTCGATCGAAGCGTTTGTTAAAGACGGTGGATTTGGTGCGGGTGCCGCGTTGGGCTATGTATCCTACCCTAACTGCGCTTTGCGTTTCGAGGTGGACTAATTTATGCGCGGTAAGTCGCCCAGCTTTAGTGAAACGCTACGCTATATGGCGTAACTTACGTGCACGTGACGTATCTGCCATGTAAATCGTAAAACGAATCTATGGTACATGCACGTGCGGTATCTCTATATACGTGTGTTCTTCAGGACAGGTCTGCTGAAAATTATAGGCCCGTCTTTTCCTACTCTATGCTGGGACCAGACCCTGTAAAAGACACTACGATCGCAGAAGATTTGTTGAAGGTGGCGGGTCGTCTTCCTGACTCGGCCTTCGCGGGGGGGGGGGGACAAGTATGGTCCCGGCTCTTACTCAGGGTCGAACTTCGTTCATTGCACATATATAAGACCTGGGAGTTTAAAGCTTGATTTATCGCGACGACCAGGAGGGCACGCTGAAATGCGAACAGACAGGCGCGACAAGAGTACAGAGATGTGATCTATGGATACTAAGTCTATTTCGGCTTATCTGACACGGAGACGCAGCTCCGTGTAATGCGTCGACGTCACGAGAACGTCAGAAGAATATTGTGTTACGTTGACATAGAGCGCTTGTCATCCGGCATAGGCATGCAAAGTAATCTCCTTACAAGGATGTAGATGCTCTTACATTTTTGTGTGTAGCATATGTTATTTTGATAGATATGTACATTTATCTGAATACTTCTGAGGAATTATTTCTATAATATATTTATATTAATATGCGCGAAAAACGATTCTAATTCGTTAAATATAAATATAAAAATTTTAACATGCAGAAATATTGAATAGGAATTTTATTACGATGAATTGAAAGATGCGCATAAAAAAGGTATTCGGTTGTTAATTATTCTTTTAAAATATTGCTTTATTACGCCATATCTAGCATTTTTTAATGTCATTCAAATTTTCATTTACTTTATAAGGTAATCTGCGGAATTTCGATCCATTTGTGTTTTTTGATTTCTCCTCATTTTTGGAGTATCCTCTGTTAGTTTATATCTTCTCAACGCTCCTAGCAAAATCCATATCAGGAAGAATCCGAGAAACCAGGAAGAAAATTGGAAGAAAAGAAAAGTGGCCAATCGAGATGGTCGTGAGGTAAAACTTAAGGGAAACGAAGTAATGTGAAGGGATGGTTGCCCCAGGAGATAAAAGTAGATTTTGGATGGCACTTTGGTCTACAACGACGACGTCGCAACGAGTGGAAGAACTTCTTTTTAGATCAGAGTCGATGGAATGTTTGTTCACCGAAAGAATGTTGACGTTACGTGGCACATAAAGATAATTTAATACAGTCTAAAGCGAGATACATTTTCAGCTGTGTAACTATACTGTTTTATGAGAATACGGCAATTGTTTTTGATACTTCTTTTTATGATTATTTAGATAAATATAAAATAAAATCTATTTTATGTTTTCAATCTAGTGCGTTATCGTAATGGACGACAATTTTAATATCTGTCTTGTTATTTTAACTGATTTATCGTTTTTGTTATAGCTGATATACTTTATTTTAATTTTTCTAGAGAATTTACGTTTTTCACATTTTTATTATTCTTTTTCATTTTCTCAATTTTTTGAAAAAACATTTTTGAAAATTTAAGCATTTATATTATAAGTCTACTTTCCACCGGTACGGTTTCATGTTCGTCTATATTTTATTCTGTCCTTACAATTCTAGCCTAGGCTAAATCGGAGATAAGATATATGTAAAGGTAAAAAAAAATTCGTAATCGATAAGCCACGCAATTCTTTTTTTACAAGACAAGCTATCCCTATACAATTACGTGACAATGAACATGGTAATTTTGGGCCATCCAGCAATGTCAAAAGCTTCCTAGATGTTGCCTTGCATCACTGTACTACAATCGGATCTTGAATTAACTCGATATAAACTTCAAAGGTCACAGAGCCTACAAAGGTAGCAAATAAGCATGTGCTTATTCGTAATACCGCAGAGAACCGCAGTAATTGCTCATCATATTCTGACACATATTAATGGAACTTGAAACACATAAGTAAAGGAGCAACATAATTTTTTACTCATATAAAACGACAAAATTGTAATCACATTGTAAGCAATGCAATAAACAGACAATTTTTAAAATTAGATTAATTATACAAATATATTAATATTTTTTATTGTTTACATAGGATACTATTTAAAAAGTTATAATTTGTAGACTTAATCTTATCGCAAAGAAAGATAAGGAAAACTGTTCATAAAATTTTACAGTTTCACATTTCAACACATCTTTCCTCGGTGTAAATTTTATATTTCTTACGCCTGCACGTATATGAGCATACCTATATACAAGATTTAATCTTTTCTTATATCGGAAATATATACGTATCCATATTTCCACTCGCATTATTTTCCCAGTCAAAATCACAGAAAGATATATCTGTTTCCATATTTTATTGAGTTACGTAGTTTCCTCTCTGTAATGCAACTGAAGGATAACAAAGGGAGACCTAGGTAGGATCGTAAAACTTTCATATAAATATCAATCTCAACCTTTTTTATATATCGAAAGGTATAAGTATCTCAGCTTTCAACGAGCCATCATGCGATGAGTTATATTTTTAGGTAAGGGATGCATGACTTTGATACATTTATTTTCTTCGTAGTTGCTTCTTCTCTTTCCGAAAATTTTCTAACTCACGAAACTGCTTGAACTTTATCCTGGGCCGTCGAGTTTATTCTCATTCTGCACTTTTCTCTTTCATTCGCGGTATCGCGAAGAGTTATGGCAATACCGAGAACACACAGTTTTCACCGTCTATTTTTGATAATAACGCGAAATTGATTACGGTTTTATCAACTTCGAGTCGATTGCACTACCGAACTTCAATACTTTTATTAACGATGTATTCCAACATTACTGTCATAGCAAAATTCGATTATTTATTTGTTCATATGACTATATATGCTATTGTATTTAGATTAGAACATTTTACGCAGTTATTTCGAAAGATTTTTACAAAATGTAGTACGTTTTTTATTAAACGTGCACATCTAAGTTTTCTTTGGTAATAATAAATTTTTAGGCAAAAGTTTCAAGGTATTTTATTTTGATAAATCTCTAGAAAATTCTGGTATTCACCATTCTCTCTTGATCTACATAGATCCTTGATCGTCAAGACTGCCAAGAGAGCTCACGTATGCATACGAAGCAATAGCTTGGAACTTTTTCGGTTTTGAAGCAATTTCAAAGAACTTTGCCTGAACGGGACAAGTAGCTTTACGAGCGATCTAGTAGCCATTTTATCACCCTCACTTACATTGAGTGGTGTGTTTGTGAACTTGGTGGTAGGGTTGTAACGACTGTAAAGTGCACAAGTACATCGACATAAATTTTCGAAATTGGTGGTCTCGTTAATTGTTGGCACACTGCAGTCAGTCGTTAGAGCCCCCTAGTTAAGATAAAGGGGGCAATTGTGGTAGAGCCCAAGCATCGAATTCTATATATTTTCCGATCTCCATCGAGACAATTGGAACCGACTGCCACATGAATTTATAGGCAGTCATCATGGAATTCGCATTAAATGCAGAAAAATGAGCTCATTAACTCTTAATTCTACTTCGATCTGACCTCAATTCAATGCGGTAAGTTAGAAAATTAGTTACAGTAGTTATCACATCTGACAAAAATTGTGAATTTAGATATAATAAAAATTGTCGTATTTTACACCATCTTTTTATATACTTGTACTTTCACTGCAAAAGTTATTTTTACATTTTAAAATACATTTTTAAAATTAATTTAAATCTGGAGTTAGCGATAGCATTTCGTAAAGTTCATATGCGTTGTATCTCAAGTATGCATAACAAAGAACTTTACGAGAAAAAGCAATAGCGCATTTTTTACATAAAGAAATTTTTCGTAGAAACAACTGTTTATTCTTCAATAAGATTATTTTCTTAAAAGATTTTGATAATTAACTTATAAAATAAAACTTAGTCTTTGAGATTCAGCACTTTATTTTGCACTGTAAACAGAAATTTATTGCTTGTGCCTTTAAATATAATAAATATCTTACTTTATTACAATCAAGATACATTCCAAAAGTGCATTTTTTTTCATTCTTCTTTAATCTCTGTTTTTTGCGCAGCCTATATGTATCATTGAGCCAAAATTTCGTGTACAAACACAACTAATTGCATGTGCGTCTTCTTTGCCTGTTTCAGATACTAACACAACCGAACTCACAACACACTAACCAACTACGTCTTTCGAGAACAAGCATATTATGATTTCGTCCAGGGCCTCACGCCAACGCCCTAAGTCCTGAATGTGAAAAGAGTTTATTGCATTCTGCGCAATAAAGAACAGATCGGGCAAAGCCCGCATATTATTCAATGAATAAATTTGACGAGCCATCAAATAAATCGTGGGTCACCATAATTTAGTCCACGGATATTCTATTGTGGGAATTGATTTCAATCTCTTGCTTCTAAATGAAATAGCCGACGTGTATCAAGTGCTGGAAAAGGTGTTAGGGTGAGCATTTTATAGAATTTTCAAAAAAGAATTTTATTCAAACAATCTATTTAATTTAAATCACTTTAATAAAACCTGATATAAATTAGGTATAATATACGAGATCTGTTAAAAAAATATCCGAACTTTCTTTTTGTAATTTTTTTCGGACGTACCTATAATTTTGCTTATTCAGCCTTGTCACCTTCGAAATATATTTCTTCTCGGTTGATACATCATCCTCAACGTCGCTTCTGGAAGCAGTCCTGTACGTATATGGTACGCGTTTTTTTGGATCACGCGTATAAGTCCTGCGAAATTTCCTTGATGTTTTCAAGCGTCAAATCCTTTCAACGTGGATTTCGTTTAGGAAAATAAAGCTTACCAGGTCCAGAAAATGTCAGAAAAAGGACTGTAGAAAGACAATTCAAGGTTCTTTCATCGCAACACGCACACATCGCTGCTAATTTGTCATTTTTGCATCAAAGCAAAGATGATTGCGCTTTCCATCAATCTCCCTACTCTCACCTGGCCCATGCGGATTTTTTTTTTTAACTGAAATCCACGTTGAAAGACCGAAGATTGGACACGATCGCAGACGGATCCCGAAAAAATGCGTAACAGAACTACTTTCAGAAGTGCAGGAAAAAACGTTGGAAAAATGGTGTATCAATCGAGAAGGAATACTTTGAAGGCGACAAGGCTGAATAAGTTACAGGTGCGTTCGAAAAAATTATGAAAATAAAAATTTAAATATTTTTTTAACAGACCTCGTACTTGCGCGGATGCACTTGTCGAACTTGATAATATCTTTAATGAGATATTGGCAGATCGGTAAATAATCATGAAGCAACAACTAGGCAGTTGCTAAGTAATATAATATTAGTAATTGTATATAATTCGAAATTTTTATGTAAAACGGAAAGCTTCTCTTTTCTGTAAAATGAATTATACGTTAAAATTATAGTGGGTAAAAGCGCATAAAGCTTCTTCCGCTCTAAATTGCGATTCTTGTAAATCGTCGGCGTGAATTTTACGTGAATTTGAGGATGCAGGTGTATCTGGCCGGAAAGTCCGCTTCTGGTGGAAGCAGATGGAACACGGAAAGCGCGGAAAAAGCAAGAAAATTCGCTGACATGGCACGTCCATATGTACAGCTTCTACTGAGAAATCGATCGCAGTGGAAGTCACTAAAGCGAACAAAAATTCTGTATATAATATATTGCTTTATAAAAACATACTAATGTGACTGCGCGTATTTATACAAATATTTATATAAAATTACATCAGAAGTAAAATTACTCGTAGAAAAAAAAACATATTTAATACGCGTAAAAGTTATGTTAATAAAACGAGAAAAAAATGATGCGCGAGCTAGGGTGACAACCCTATCGAAATGCCTTGCAGAATTCCCCGTGGAAGTCTGCGGCAATTCTGGCGACGTAAACGAGCGGGACCTTCGTCGATAGGAAGAGGTTCCGCGGGAAGAGGGCCGCGTAGACGTACCTCTGGGTCCGTCGTGGTGTTGTCTGCCGGGGGTGGCGGTGGCAGTGAGAGCGGGGAAGGTTGCAGACATCGTGATTTGGAACGTCGAACGGGTGGCAGTCGGGGTGTTCCCTGTCTTGCCACCATCAGCTCTTCTGTCGCAGGAAGCGCGGGGGGTTGCGGCCCCGTGGTGGGGCTCCCCTCCTACAAAAAGCGCCAAGGTACATTACGGCGTTTCATAATTGAAAAAGAAAGTCCAAGTAAATGGGAAAAATAATATTTCGCATTGCAAAAACAAAAATATTTCAAATTTCATGGTTTTATAAATATTATTTATTAATTCAATACCTGAAAAGAGTGTAATATATTTTTATGAAATTGTGAATTAAAGTGAATTAAAATCAAATTTAGCAGCATTATTACATATAAAATTAGAAGTAATAGTCTTTTTTGTAATCTATATAATATCTTCTCTCTCTCAACTGACATTTTTAATTTCCACTTTTCAATTGAATAAATTTTAATTAAAAAAGGTAATATTTTTTAATTTAAATCAGATTCGAAATCAAGAAGAATTATATTGGGATATAAACATCATATTATAATAATAATTTAAATAATTAGTTTAAAGATTTGCTACGTTATTAATCGTAATATTTATTCATGTGTGTTTAAACATAGCGTTGTTATTATAAACACTGTTTTTTTTATTGGATTTATCCTTAAGAATTCAGAATGTCTCCAATGTTCTAGTTAATTATTATCTACGCGTGAAACATGACATATATTCGCATTACATATTTAAAGCAAACGGCACCTTTGAGAACGTCTATATTACGTTGTAATACTATATCTTTACCCTTCGTCATTTGATATAAATTCTTCGAACTCGAAGATCATTACTCGAAAACTAAACAGTCTTAAATCTTGAATTTATATCATTCTTTAGATAATTTAAGCTCCCTTTATTTAGAATGATCAGATCTTTAAATTGCAAAAGGATATTTCAAGCCATAAATAAGCCATGAAAATCGAATTTGTTTAAAACGCGAGTGATTTTGAAAGTTGGATGGACAGCGGACAATATTGTCTCTAAAAACGAAATATTCCAGTCATTTTAATGTTGTTCGATTTCTCGCTAATACAAAAAGTACCTATGGACTGCTAAGTCAAAGCATCGAAATCTGATCATATATTGTAAACTCTCGAAGGCAGTAGCACTGTCTGGGGGCGCGGAAGTCGTGGACGTGGCAGAGGTCGCGGGGGCGGCGCGAACCTCTTTGGTTCCGGCGTCGCCCCCGCGAATTACGCACCAGGACTGCAGGGCGTTGCGCCTGGGCTGCGGGAGGTCGTGAACATTCTCGGCAAGAGGAATCAAGCTGGCACCCTATCGGGCGTAGGCCCGCCGCCGGGAACGCTGGATAACGATAGTTCATGCGAGGAGGAGGGGACTTCTACCAAAAGACCACCAAGGCCACCAAGGCCTCTCTACAGGAGGTTAATCAACTACGTGAGGCAAGCCTGGACCGGCGTCAAATTCGCCCTAGGTATCTTTGTTCCAGATTTATCAATGTAGAAGTCAATGTTATATCTTATACGAAACAAATTTTCTAAATTTTTTCTAACTAGAAACTTTTTGCCCTAAAAAATGTGCAAATAAATGAAAAATTGAATTGTACTTAATGTCTCGTATTACTTCTTTTTTCTTGGATAAAATTAAAATAATATAATCTTTAATGTGATTATAGTAGATAATGACACAAATTAAAAAGATGTCTGATAAGTTAAATCCGTTCAATTATGCTTTAATTCGATACTATATTTACGTAGGTATAGTAATATTACAAAATAATACACACAAAATTATCAATATAAACGATAGCCGGCAGCGATAAATGTGTGAAACAACTCTTATATGTGCATACGTGAAAATGCTACGTTGAAAGAAGCGACTTTTCTTTTTTCTCATATATTCAAGGATCGAGAAACCATATGGGAATAACATTTTACGTTTTATAAACTTGAATGTATTCGATGAACCGATGTCTATATACGTATCTATGTGCTGTTTTCTATTGGACAACCAGTGAAAGAGTGACTCGCGTACTTGTTCGTGAAATGTGATCTCCAGGGTTTTGCTGACGCTATAACCAGCACTGCACGCTACTCACGTGTCTTACTGCTCATCTATGTTGCACGGCACTTGCATCTACATAGTTTGCTTGCCTTCTCATTAAACTGTATCCTTTTTTCGATTGACCTTATTCGGATGCACCAATAAACTACAGCAATCGACACATCCCTGTATTATTAAAAGTTTATCAGCCTTTTACCAATGAAATAGAAAACTGTTTCTATATGTCATTGAGATACACACATATTTTAAAATATTTCATATTAATAATATTATTTATCTTAAAACATTATTTATACATGTAAATGTAAATTTTATAGATATGTAAAAGAATAAATTTTTCTAAGTAAATTGTAATCTATTTTTAACATATGCATAATAAACAGTAATTTCAAAAATAAAATATGACAATTTATTAAAACTTTATTTTAAAATGTTGCGCATAAACGTTTATTAGGCGCCTAAAATAGTGAGTAATATATTTAGATAGTTAACTGCTGTATGTCGATTACTGCATACAATTTAGACATTAGGATGTATATGAGAAGATGAAAAAAGCTATTTTATATGACATTTTTAGTATCCATTTGAACATATCAAAAATGTCTAGCCAGCTTGAGGCGAAATACGAGATGAAAAACTTGTTAATTTGATTAAAATACCTCAAAATCATGGAATATTTATATTTATTTTATATTATCATGCCATGCATGGCGAGTAGTTTCACAGACAACTTATGCTATTGTTTCACGTATCTATCACGTGGTCGCCAAAGGCGTACTTTCATCACGCAATACTCTGGAGACCGACGGGATAACCACGCAACGTATCCTGGGGATTCGGGGTCGCAAACTTCATGAAAATTCATACAGTCCGGGTGCGGTTTCATCCGCAAATTACATTTTCACAAACAAATTTATGAGGGAAATATCTGGAACCAACATTGTCACACCGTGCGACGTATCAGTGCGAAGGACGGTGAAATACTGTCGCAAACGCTTGCCTTGCATTTGTTATCTGCTGGATCCTCTCAACCATAATTTTATTGGAATGACGTATTTGTCGGATCAATATTGCAAAAACATGGCTCAGTATATGCATTACATGTGTTCATGAATTTTGCTGGTTGATTAAGCAGATAATAATTTTTAATTATTTTTTGTCATCAAGCGTTCATATGACATTGATGTAATGTGTAGTATGTAATATGCGTTTAATTAATTTATTTTCTCGCATTTATTTTCAAAATACATTTTAAAAGAAAAACGAAAATTAAAAAAATTTTATATGTTTTGAAGAACATTATAAATTAATATAATATAAGATTATCTGTATGTATATATAATTTATGTATATATATCTATTTTCAAAAAGATATGAATGATATTTAGAATAATATAAATTCTTTATTTATCAAAATAATCATTTATTATAAACGTACATTAATAACAAAAATGTGCATAAAAATTCAATAGAATTTCTGTTTAACGTAATCACATTTCCTTCTCAATACGATCTGGTTAAAAAAGACAAGACTATGCGAGATGTCGGATAAATTAATCCGATTATGCAAACTCTATCTCGCTCAAGCTAAAAAGTCCGAATATCGGAATAATCTACAATTATTCATTTTTTTACAGATTTCAATATGCAGGAATAAAACAGGAGGATTAAAAATATTTCGTTAAATTCATCAAATTATTTTCTTACCAATTTTAAGATAACGTGCCTTTTTTAGATATGGATATAATTAAACAAAAAGTCACACAATCTGCTAGCTTATTTAGATTTTATTTATATCGCGTGATTTTTAAATCACTCAGAATTACATGATTTATGAGGGAAACGCATATACAAAAGCCTACCTCGGTCTCTCCGGAACCATTTATAAACAGCCGAATATTCTCATTCAATTTGCCAGCGTATAATACATTCCTGTGGGATCACAGTCGATGAACGCATTGACGGAAACTCCAATAGTCCAGCCTTCCATCAAGAAACAGCGACTGATGTGCATCCTGCCTATCCAACGGCAACGGATGCATTCCGCGAGGAATGCCTTTCATCCCCCGCACAGATCCAATATCTCGAAAGTGGAGGAATCATCGAAGTCCACAATTCGGTCTTCATCCCTAAACCATCGTCCGGAGTGAGACGTAGGGTCGAACGGATGTTGCCTCGCCGTTGACCCTATTTACGCTCGGTCAAACCGACCCTTTGCTTAAAGAGTATATGACAGGAAAAGCGGAGGAGTGCGGAAACAACCTCGTCCAGATTAAATTTGAAGTTTCTTTCTTTCTGCGACGGTCAACATGTTGTTTTTAGAGAAAATAGCGTAGAAGTAATATCTAAAATTCTGTGATAGCTATATTGTTAAATACGATAAAGGAAAAGGTTCTCTCGCTTTATATAATTTATAGCGAGGGGATATCGTTATAATAGATTAAATACTGCTTGTTGTTATTTTATAGTTATAATGTAGTCTTTATCGTGGTTAATAATTATGAAGCGTGACAAGTTGCAGCGACATAACTACATGATTCAGACTAGAAATTTTTCCAATTGATAAAATACTTGTTGTTAGAAACATTAACAATGATTCAATGAAAATTTGCTGAATTCTCTACAATGACGCAAGCGTATTCTTCTTATATAGTTGATTTCACGCTGTCATAAACTCCCAACGAAATTACCGAAGTTGTAATACAAATACACACCACATGTTCACTTCCCAAACATTTGTTATCGTTCTCCTCGCGCAAGAGAGTTTCGCACCAATTTTCGACGTGTCTCGTTTTTGCCCTTTATTTCGCGCGTTACATTTGTCTGTCTGTAGATCGAATCTGAAAAATCCACTGCTGTCGAAACAAGACGATTCGATTTAAATTCCAACACTGGATTACATTCCCACTTTCCAACTTCCGTAACCTTTCCTGTGGAAAACATAACGTAAGCTTCCATGTATATGTGGAAGTACGCAAAAATATCTCTCTCCCCACTCTCATCTTCCGTGCTGTATGAGAGCAGTAAGGTATCGTATGCACGATACGTTTCGATTTCCACTGTACACTTGTGCGCGCGGCAATGTTTCACCATGTGGAAGGGATTTATTGCGAAATCACTTCATTCAGATCGCTTATAACGGTTGAAATAACGAAAATTCGTTTTCCGTCTAAAAATGTAACGTAAAATATTTTTATCGCATAAGTCGAATAACGTTTCTTCAATTATGTTCTATCTGTGCAATTTCTGAATTCTATCCAAATGCACATTTTAACAATTATAATTGTTTATAAAAAACTATTCAAACAGTAAAATATTTTTATCTCTTTTTTCTTTAAATTACTTGTTTAACTTAAAATTTTTTAAAGAAACTTTTATTAAAAATAAACTGTTTACTTATATATTTTACGTGCAACGTCATTGTTATACAAAATTTTAACTTGTAAATGTGACCCTAAAATTTAAATCATTTTAGGAAAAATATATGTATATATGTTATTTTATTCCCCTGCGTACATATTCGCTGTCCTCGGTTTATCAAGGAATTCATGCATATTTTTTCTTTTTACATACCTGGGTAGATAAATTCTGTCTTCATTTTTTATTTAGACTTCCTTTACAGTAAAATAAAAATAAATGCTCAACCAAATTTTACGTTGTTCTATTATTAAAGCTGTTTTTCAGTGACAGCAATATCTGCGAAATACAATTTGCAAATCCGTCATATGCTTGCTCCGATTGTCAGGTTGGCAAACGATTCGAAAATTCATCTCATCTTTGATCTCACAACGTCGCGACGTTGAATGAAATCTTATAAATATTGTATGAGCCACATGAGATACAGAACGGATGGCTTTCAAACTACAAAGAAGAGCAATTTTTACAAAATCTCGTCGAGCACATCGTGGTTGCTCGCGTCTCGCTCCAGTGCCGGTCTCATAAACGCTGTGCTTTACTGCACCGAAGGTCATCCTGCATTCAGATTTCTTAAAAGTTCGACGGCCTTTCCCTCGGATAAAAAGAACTATCCCACGGGAAATAAGGCGCAGTAATGCAGCACCGCCACTCCCACATACCGTGAAACTTTATAAATGTACCTCCCAGATTTCGCGAGCTACTATACACGTTTCGTTATTCTCGTAGACATCAATTCGAACGTACAAAAATCCGCTCAATTGCGCTATATGCGTGATGTAACAGTGCAGACTATTGCAATATCACACGAAAGTTTGAATCTTGCAGTTCAATCTCAGGCTTCTATTCGCGATTGCAATGTGTCGTCGAATTCTAGCTTTATATACCCACATCGATTGATGTATCGCACATCGAAAAAAAAAAGGAAACCGAAATAGCAGTAGGAAAATGATGTCAAGTTTTATCGAATTCTAATAGGCAATAACATCTGAAAAAGATAGCATGTCAGTTCAAAGTTATTTCGCATAAAATTTTACATACTTAGTTCTCGTATTTGAGAGTAATAAATTACAAAATATAATATCTAAAACTCTTATTCTGTGTATTATGAAACTATAAATATCATTAAATGTTTTCCTTTAATTTGATATTAGCTAAGAACTGAGAAGATTAATTTTTTAATTATTTAAAAGATATATTTACATAATGTGTTTTAAAGAGGTGTAATTTCTTCGTGTAATTTCTTCTTGTATTTAATAGCATACTCTTCGTTTATTTTATAAATATTGCATCAATAGTTGCACTATTCGTATCTGTTGCTAGGATCTCGGTAAAACGTAGCATTTCGTCTTGACCTTTCAACAAAGTTCTTTAATCTTGTTAGAGCTTTCTATCGGTCCGACGGATTCGTGATACATGAACGGAATTTGCCGATTTCTTTTCTGTGATTAACACGGGTTCTGCTTTTATTTCATAGACTCGGAATACGAGGAAGAGCAAACACCGAGATACAGACCAGACTCCTTAGCGAGCCTTTGTCGAGCAACCAGATTCACAGAGGCCGAATTGAAGAGAATATATCGCGGCTTTAAGGCTGAATGTCCTACGGGAGTCGTCAGGGAGGATACTTTCAAGTGTATCTATTCAAAGTTCTTTCCCCAAGGAGGTAAGAATTCAGATTTTTAATATAATTATTAAATATAATTTTTTTTCTGTGACAATTAGTTAATAATGCAAAAAATGATAAATCGTTTTTCATTAAAAAATAATATAAGATTATTAAATTATTAATATCTATAATTTTCTATTCTTCTATTTTTTAATTAATGAAAAAGAATAATAAGTTAGCTATTACATACATTTTACTGCTTAAAAAAACTTTAATAGAAAAGAAAGTAACAATATCGTGTTTTTATGTGGTATGCAAGTATCGCTCGCCAGCCAAATAGAATTTTTCTGCTACAAAAAATGCAAATATACTGTATTACGAAATAAATGCTACACAAATAGAACACTATATATGTAGCTAAATATTTTAACAAAAAGGACGCGTATTTTCAATTATTACAGAAAGTCGTATTTTTCGAGAACACCAAAATTGTCTCACAAATATACAATTATAACATTTATTACTCACACGTTTGTTATAATTTTTAATATAAATCTTAATATAAAACTGCAGAGAGTGAGAGAAAAAGAATATCCATATTTTTAATTACAAAGATAACATTATTATATTTCCTACGTAGTCTACATTTTTGCCGTTGGGTATCTGATAAATGGTTTGATGTATTACGCAATAGAAAATGTAATTAACGTTCTTAACCGTTTTCTCTTATTCTTTCCAAATACATGTGTTTTTAATAAAATACACGAAGATTTTTCTCTAACGATGCGGAAGAATTTCCCGGGAATCAAAAGAGATTTGTTTATTTTGCCAAAAGAACGACGATGGATATAACGTCCGGTTTATTTATTCGCCGCGCATTTATTCGCATTTAAATTTCCTCGTTGCGACTGCAGCATCGGGGCATCGGGGATGCGTCGAAAAGCATCAACATGAAGAGGGAAAGAGAACAATCCAACAACCAGGATAACTGCGGCTCTTCGCTCTGAACGCGGTTGCAGTAACCATGGTAACGAACTCCCCAGATCAAAGTGGCACTGCGTTTCAAATGTTCGCTTTTATCTATCCGCGTGAGAGATATGGTTATCCATGACTACGCGCGTACCGCGCATTAACGCGATGAAATTCGCATTTTCGGAAATTACATCCGTCGCACCGCGTTTTAACTAAAATCAATTAACTTCAGCATGATATATAGGGACATCAAGTATTACGACCACTAAATATTTGTTACTCTCTCACGATTTGCGAAATTGTTTGTTCAATTAATTCATACGATTCGCTGTTACATGGCAAATTAATTTATTAGCCTGATATTCTTTAACTTCTATTTACCGATAAAAATTAAAATAATTTAAGTAAATATAATCCATAATATAAATGCAATATAAAAAAAAAGAAACAATAAAGTTTTTTCAAAACAGTTATGAAAGCTCACGGTAGCGTAAGATGTTTAAAGCTTCCTACCTTCGACAAAAAGCTAGGTTTCATACCCGCAGGCACAGTGTCGATTGATATCATGATTTGTTTGCCGCCTGACATAAAAGAAGGGTCGATCGCAAATTTACGAGCGATCAAGCCCAAATCCTTGAAAAAAGATCTCCAAATAGACGACGGTTCAGGCACCCGTCTATCTTCAACGCCTACTAATTTTACAATTTACAGTATATAATTTATGTTTTCCGAAAAACGTTGCACCGTGTGCCGACAGGAAAGATAAATAGAAAATTGACCAAAACTTTTCTGGAAAAACACGAAATATTACAAAAATTTGTTTGAAAATATGTTAATTACAAATGCTCTATGCTTACACAATTTTTTATTAAAGAAAAGAATAAAATATGCAATCGAAGTTTCCACTTCTTTTAAATTGCAGCAAGAACATTTTGCCGGTTTATTTATTGCCCTTTGTTAATTAAATACAAATAAAACAGTTGGGCAAGCAAGGACAATACAGAACAGTGGCATGTCATTAAATTAAAGATTTCAATTAAACTCTCTTTCGTAATGCTGTTTTAGTTCGCCTATCGAGACTTTTGTAAGCCGTGCTTTCATTTTAAAGAAGAAAAATCAAAATAATTTTATACTGTGGATTTCATTACGTATACGAAAAATATAAATGTGAATATTCCACTTGTCACGTCTTAAAAATTATTGAAATTTTACAAAAGTAGCTTATTTATTTCGCCCGCTTATTCATAATCCGCTTTTTATAAGTAAAATTCTGTAAAGAAATCTGTCATTTAAAGATATAGTTATAAAAGTCACCGTAATAAATAATCGATAGGACCCTTCTTAGCAACCACGTCTTCTTTTATCGAGGGGGTAGACATGTTTATACTTATCTAAAACCCTTCCGGCAAAATCCAAGAGGGTAGTCGAAATTCGCGCGTGCAGTTCAACACGCGAAATTTATACCTCTGATATCGAACACGGGGCCGACGCAATAAAGGAACATTACGGAGATCTGCCTCGACAGTCAAAAGTCGAATGGGTGAATTATGGCATCGCGATAAATCTCACTCCACCGACGATAACGATTCACGATTCGTATTCGTTAGTTCAAACAGAAGCAGAGCAATTCGCTTGCTTCCTGCGCTTGCTTGATGTATTTTCAAAGTAATACATCTCTTACTTATATCTTCAAATTTGCGTAGCTATATATACGTCCTAAAATGTAGATCAAGACGTTTACGTTTCTGAAGAAATATCTGAGATATCTGAGAAATGGATTCAATGTTATATATGAGAATCTACTCTATTTCTTTTTAAAATATAGATATGGATCGTATAACTATGTATAGGAATTATAGAACGATATCGTAGTAAAACATAATTTGCATAATATTAATATTTATGTATGAACGACTGAAGACAATACTACATCAATGCGACAAGATATAATCGCGTATAAAAATGTTAAAAGTAATATAGTCCTGTCATATTTGATATCTTGTATTTTCTTCTTGTATGAAAATTATTCTCTTGATAATATATAGATACTCTCACAATCAGATAATTTAAAATATATCATATTAAAACGTATTGTCTTAATAAGGATAATGCTTTATTTATTGTGCTCAACCGTATACATATATACGATTGAAGATAGCTTTATATGTTGCGCATGCAGAATTTGTACATACATATATATGGCTCAAAGTGTGAAATACGTGACCCTTCACCCGGAGATTGCAACTTCGCAATTCTCCAAGGACGTTCCGATAGTGGTTGTGTGCGCGGATTACAACTATGACTTATCTTTCTTAAGAATTAAAAATAGATATTTCTGTATTATACAAATGAAACATATTAACAATTCAATTTTTAGTATAGCTTTGTCTCTCGTATGTCATAAAAAATTAAAGAATAAGCTTGAAAGAGATACAAATACAACTTTTTAAGTATTTTTCAGAAAATCATAAATATATTTTACAAGAATCAAATAAAAAATATGAGTTTTTATGTATATAATTTAAACTCGCTTGTTGTAATATATTAAATATAATTTGTGTATATTTTAAATATATATATATGATCTTATTTCTAATATACTTTAAAGTTATGAATTATGTAAGCACTTCCCCCCCCCCAAAAAGAAGAAAATTGATTTTCGAATTTCGCATTGCTCTATGAGTGAGTACGTTTTCCGCGAGCACGTAGTTCGCAAACATTACCGAACTTGGACGAGTTAATACACTTTATGTCCTAGTCTTTCGTGATAAGCTCCCGATGACGTAGTTTAGTATGTCTGAAGTGTAATGGGAACTGCTACAAATTTTCAAGTGAATAGTTTTGATGAATCCAGATTCAAGGTTCTTATACTTGAATAGACCATTAGAAGTTGACATTTACTTCTGCCGCACACTGTTCTGAAATGTACCACTTCATTATAAAACAATTTTCAATAACTGTTATTTACATAGTAATATTACTAGTAGATATTACTCCGAATTCTTTTAAGCAACAATTTTTAATTAAATTACGAATATTAAATTATTTCTTAAAAGAAGAAAAGAAAAAGAGAGAGAGAGAGAATAAAAAATAATTATAATTTATGTTTTTTTTTTTATTGAAAAAACTATCATGATAAAAGATATTTTCTTCCAACAGTATTAATTAACTTAATAATTTTTGTTATAATACAAGTTTTAATATTTAATATGATATTGATAATACTTATATAAACCTGCAAGACATTGTTGCTTTGAAAAATAGTACATCTTATCCAATCCTCTTTCGTAAAACTATTATATGATAAATCTTATCGGGAATAGCAAAGAGAGTGCAATCGGCACAGCACGTATATATACGGTGTGATAATTTCTGTGTATGTGTGACCTGTATAAATTTCCATTTTAGATTTGAAGTATTCGTGTTATTTCGACTGGAAGTTATTAACACACACCGATGGCTATTCAGTTTACGAGTCATCTACGGATTCGACGGTCTCTGTAGATTTTCGGTCATTCCATTGCGTATATATATGTATATCTATTGGCAGAAATGCTTTTATATTAAACACTTCTGTGTTTCCCCCAACGAAATCAATATCGACAAGTATTCTGAGTTCAATAAAGTTGAACCAATGGAGGAACTCAAGTATTGCACGTTCACATCTCCGAGTTCCTTTTCGCGAAATAGAAATCCTTTGTTTTATTTTTAGACCAAATTGTATTTAAATTGTTTCAATTTTTAGTTTGAGAGTATCTTGTGTATATTATTATAATTTATATGTGTGGCCAAAATCATAAAAATGCTTAGTTATTTGTAGCAATAATTAGGTATACAAGCAAATATTTTGTATAAAATTGACACTTGATATGTTAAATAATATGAGTACAGTTCCTATGTTAGTATAGTTCTTTAAATATTATACCAATTCGTACTCATGTATAAACTTAATTAATTATTAATAGATCGTAAATGCTTCATTATTATAGATATATATAATGATTATTTTGAAAATAAAAGAACAGACATAAAATTATAATAAAATATGTAAGAACACATAAAAAAATGACTGAAATATTTGTTTCTTTTAGCTAACACAAGCCAGTACGCCCATTACGTTTTTAATACTTTGGACCAGGATCACAGCGGGCTTCTCAGTTTCGAGGTAAGTTTATGCATGTATGAAATTTGATCATTTTCTAACGAACTTTAATAAGTCGATTGTACCTATATCATTGTATTGCACATAATAACTGTCATCAATATCTCATAGTTTTGCAACGCAAAGTGATAGTAGATTCTTTTTTTCTGCATAATTTGCATCTCTTTTTGTCCTCTGAGACCGTTTTGCATATGACTTGAAAGTTGTTAGCATGCATAAAATCACTATCAATCTCGCACTCTATATTTAGCTCTTCAGGTCAATATAATGCAGATTAATATTATTATAGTTTTCGAAGCAAGACATGATATACATCTCGTAAAATGTACGCTATGAAAGCCACAGAATAATATCAATCACAGTTCTATTTATGATTTCTTTCAAAGTTTATGTGACTAAAAATGTTTATTACACAAAACATCTCTGTTTCTTATCCCATCTAGAAATAGAGATGTACCATCCTTTTTCAAAAAGAACTTGTTATTAATATTACAGATTTTCTGATATTTAAAAAATAAAATGCATAAAAGTGTTCAGTAATTTACAGTCGGAAATGTATTATTTATTGCATTTATAGAAAGTGATTAAATTACATATTACTTAATTACATTTTTCGTATATATACGACTAGCGGTAATCAGCGCACTAAATATGTAAATAAAACAGCTAGAAATTAATAATGCAATTAACGCCTGATTCTAGGTATTACCGTTGATTATTTCATCAGATTTAAATTATTGAATAGAAAAAAGCATGCAATACACTGATTGGTATTCCAATTTAAAAAAAATTTGCATAAAATTCACATAATATATCTATAGATTGCAATAAATTTTATCTCATTGCATTATTTAATTTCTTAATTTAACAATCTTTTATTGGCAAAATTTCACTATTGCTGCTATTATAATTATCTATATTCTCGCATATAATTAAAAGTTTAACGCGTATCATATTCTAAGTAAATACGCATTGGAGACTAAGTTAATTAGACGTAACACGAGCATCCAACATCGTGTATTTAATTAAGTTTATCAAGTGACGGTTCAATCATTCGCCACTTACTCGGTTACTCGATTTTAAGTACTACTTGCAGATGGATACAATGGAGATTCGTTGAAGACATCAAAGTTTTGGAAAATATTGAGATAAGAGAAAGAGGCAAAAGTCGTCATAGAATAATGCAATTGTCTCCCGAGTCCCGAGCCACTAAAATGGAATTGTGCTTTATATAACTGAAACTGTGCTTCCATTTTCGTGGAAAATCATTAGATTCAATGTAAACCTTTCATCTTCTTTCGTTACATGTGATAAAGTTCTCACGTTAACCTTTGATATTCAGCCGTGCTTAATTAAGTTATCCCACCGGAATTTCTGTTGGCTAGACGTGTTCCCTATTGAGCAGTATGCGACAAACTTTCTGTATAGTTTTCATCAGTGTTATACAGTGGAGGACTGTAGCGATGAAAAGTTAGCGCGAATAAGGGAATATTTAAGGACTACGCGCGAGTTGTTATCATATGTGCTTTGATCATAATTAACTTTCACGTTTAACAGGATTATGATAAAAGAGAACACTATTTCCTCGAGCATATTGTATAAGAAATTTATAATAACAGATTCTACATGCTGAAAGCACCTATTTTTTATAAAGAACGAAGAAAGAAAGAAAGAAAATTTATTTTGAACATTGTATCTCATAAATGTACATATATTGATATATCTATTATAGAATCTCGAAATATGTTTCGTGGGAAAGACTAAAAAAGCATTGTTACCAATTTCCTTTTTAATGAGCAAACAAGAAACCCCTATTGGTAATCCAGAGATTTTTGTAATTCCAGAAATGTCTCTTTCTCTCCTTACTTCCACGTTATAATATTATCTTCTTTTATTTCTTGAATTTTATTTGTAATATTGCTGACATACAAAGGCTTCTATCACTTAAATCGCATTATATGTTTGTACTCTAAGATCTGCAAGCGCGCAAAAGAAGGATTACCATTCCTCTTTTCTCGAGATAATACTTTACTGGAGTGCACTCGCTCTCGACGTGTGGGCAACAGGACCTCCTCCATCTTCGGCTTCCTCTTATTCTTCCTCTCCGTCCACTTATCACTCACTTTGAGTGATGAAAAGTCCGGTGACCATAAGATTTAATCATTGCGGTTGAGAAATGCGTAGCATTTTTATCGGTTAAACTGTTGTGTTGTAAAATATATATAAACGTAAACATTTCTCAAAATTTGCCAATCTTAATAAGATAATCGTTTAAAATAAGCAGTAATCAAATACATTTTGTTTTAGAATTATACAAGTTAATACAATATTTCTAAAAGTATAAGATCAATGAAATTTATATGAAGCATAATGCGCAATAATAAATTAAGCAACAATTACGAACCAAAGTGAAAAATTAAATTCGTTTTCTGCGAGCGTAAATATTTCATGTTATAGCAAACAATTGTTAACTATGAGGTTTCTTGCTTTTGTAACGAACGATCATACAACTGGAAACTTTTTTAGTTTTTTACCCAGTATACATGTTTCAATCGTTTGTGTGACCAACATATGGCAAAAGTGAAGTGAAGTCGAAATCATAAACTGCAGCGACAACGAAAATTGTCTGACTGTAACATGCAACGTAGTAAAAAAGAAGCGTTATGTTGTGAGCATCTGTGTCGTAAAAAAATGCATGCACTGTGAGTAAATCTGCTTCAAGGGGAGCAGATAGGAGAACGAGCGTCACCGGAACTTTTAATTAACTACGATATTTCTCACAAAGCTCTCTCTTTTTTTAATATGACTCATTCTGCGGCAGATTTCGTCGTTGCAGTCTTTAAATATGCGTTGAGTTTCTTTGAGTTTATTATCCGTAATCCTCGAATAATTGAGTAGAGTTCTGTTGCAACGTCAACACGTCCCGACTCTCGATATAATTGCAGCGACCTGGATCAACTATCGATATTTATTCGGACATTTCATTGTTTAGATGGTCAGGACTGGGTCAGCCATATATAAACACGCTTGTATAATTGCAATCTTTGATTTCTCATTGCTGTAATGCTTACAAACCCTATATTAAACGCATCCTCTGTACATTTCTACGCGAATCGGTACGTGGTATATTCGGCAGCTGACTTATGATATTATAAAAATTATTTTATATATATATATATATATATATATATATATATATATATATGTATGTATATGTATATATTTTCAATAAGAAATTTTATTAAGAAAAACTTTTTAATAGCTTATACTGCCGCATATTATTATATTTTACAATACTAATTTATATAAGCTATTAAAAAGTTTTTCTCAATGAAATTTCTTTGAGAAGTAAAAAGTTTGAAATCACAATGTGCGTGGAAACACGTAAAACAATACGAGGCGTAAAACCAAGAATTTTGACTATAAGTAAGATTAAACGATGTCAAGTATGATGTATGGTTAGGGTTTAGACCTTCTAGGAAAATTTATACAACATTTGGCGATTTCCTACTCCCCCTATATGCTACGTCATTCTTTCCTTTCATCCTAAGACAGCAACCTATATATCAAAGTTCAATTCAAGCTTATAAAAAAAATAGAGATACATTCTTTAAAGATACATGTTATTAGAGACAAAATTTTTTTATGTGATACATATTATTGTTATTGTTACTATATAATAAGCTACAGGAATAGTGTTTTTGATTTTTTAATCTTTATATTGATTTTTTATTTTTTATTCCAATCTCAGCTTTAAACTTTGTTAACGTTAATCACTCAACGTTCAATTTTATTTTGTCTTTTCATCTCCCTGACTGTACTTTATTCTTCGTGACCGCTTAATACAATTTGCTAGGCTAACAGCTTCAGCAAATACACTTTTTTATCCCAAAGGTACTGTTAACCGATAAAATCGAGGATAATACATGTCGTTTTACTTGGCACAATCTAAAGACAACATTAATTATTTTAATAATAATTAATATACTTTTTATTGTCTCGGTATTTCCCACTTTTTGGGATTGAAGTTTATTTATTGCCATAATTATGTCATTGCTTATTATATGTATATATGTTTAAGATTAACTCATATAGTATAAAAAATAAACATTAAATTTTTCAACTCTAGTATCTTTTGATTTGTTCAAATATATGCTAACCCATCGGCATTGTATTTTATTTTATTAGAATCAAAGCCTACCAAATGTAATTAGCAAAGTAGTTTCCGCCATAAATTGCTCGTTCGAAACAGTCCTGAGAGAGTAGGATCCGGATAATTGCACACAAACTTTATTGCAAGACTAATTAAAATTTTATATTTAAAGGAAGGTGCTTAAATGTGGTAAGACCATAGCAATATAAGACTAGAGTGCGCGAGCACGTAAGAGGCTGCGATATAGGAATAGAAAATGAACGCTGCAGTAGTATTGGCCCCTTCTGTCAGACAAAGACCGAAGGGGCCCATACTGCAGCTTTCTCTCTTTTTATTCCTATCGCGAAAAGACAGCTTTCTCTTTCTATTCCTATATTACTTTTTCAGCTCACTGCTTGCGCACTCTATTCTTATATTTCTATGGGTAAGACAAAGGAGCGCAGATATTCAATTCAATTTCAATTTTAATTCCCCGGTTCTATACTGTTTTTTCACTCGTTCTGCTTTTAGCAGATAATTAAAATCCGTCATGCGAGTTTTAATTAATCGTAGGGTCTATCATAGAAGAAAGCGCAATCATCAGGCTCGTTATTACGTCTTACCGTGTGCTATCAAAGGCTACGCCCAAAGGTACACAAATGTGACAATACGCTGGCGCTGAAGTATTTCTCACTCCGTGACAAATGTGTCTTGAGTTAATAATACAAGTAGCACAATAGAACTAGGCCGCAATTCTGTTCTATCTTATAGTCACCACCTTACATTTCAAATTCCAGACGAATTTCCATAATAATTGTATGTACATACCAAGAAATGGACGTAGCGCCGCCGTTCTATTACTCATGGCTTTATTACTTACGCGTTTGATGTGTGTGTCTATATCTCACACAACGTATACATATCTCGTGAACTTCTCGCAGTTTCACGCTTCTACGTATATATTAATACGAAGCGGGATTTCTGCGTCGCAACTTAGCTGACTGATAGCATAGTTTATCCCTTACGAGGCAACACGTTACACATTGTCGCCATTATATTTGCCCGATTACTGCACGATTAAATTTAACATCCTTCCGTGTCTAAATTGCTTCTGTGCGAGCGACCTATTTCTCTGAAATAGCGCGGTTGTCCAATCTTTCTTATTGCCGCGCTCTTTTTGCATGACAAAATTTGCATGGACGCGTTGCCGCGACATTGATGTAAATGCAAGAATGCACTTAGGAATCAAGAGCTTGTGCTTTTATCTAATTCTATACTACATATAATTTAGAAAAAAGTATGTATTGTTATTGCAGCTATGTTTTTGATTACATAATAATAACTTTTTTTAATATACTAGAGGAAAAAAAAGAATATTGATAAAGATATATATAAACTTATTTTTATTCATCTGATTTCTAAAACTTCTGCATGCTTTAATAAACTTCTGATAAAATCTATAATTTCTTTTATTGATATTTATTTCAATGTCTATCGGATACTTTAGCTCTAAAAGCAAAAAAGCATGGAGTACATGTATTTGAAAAAATTATAACGCTTTATTATAAATACATGGAACAGTCGCATCTTTCGATTTCATATAACTTAGCAGCAGGTGTTGCAAGTTGCATAACCGACGCGACCACAAATCTCGTGCGGTATGTGCTCGCATTTGTATGTTTCATTCTAAGTTCGGCACCGCGCCGTTATTCAACCAACAAGCATTAATGTTTACCACCCCATTCTGTATTAGCGTTACTCATCCAATCCGTTGCAATCAAATGCAACTTTCATCATCCTTGCGTGAAATTATAATTCTTTATATATTCTGAACGAATATCGAATAGAGTAAGAGAAGAGAACAAAAAATAAACGAAGTACATGTCATGTATGAGAGACGGGTACATTGTTTTTACATAATACTGCTTAGGGATTATATATATACAGATACATGCCTTACAGAATATAAGCATATATGTATCTCCAAATGTCTTATGACGATATGCTGCTGCTACGGACAATGTTGGTTTTTATGTTTCAGGATTTTGTTACGGGCTTGAGTGTACTATCTCGTGGCTCGATAGATGAAAAACTTCGTTGGACGTTCTCGCTTTATGATATCAACGGCGACGGCTGTATCACGAGGGAGGAGATGACGGACATTGTGACTGCCGTATATGAGCTGATGGGAAAATTTTCTGATCCCAACTTGGACCATGAGGGTGTACGTCTCAAAGTGGATCGTATGTTTCAGGTAGAATAATGAAATTTTCTCCGAAAACAGATCTTCAAAACACTCAACTATTTCGGTTCAGAAATCTAATAAACTTATAGTTAATTTATAGTTTATTAAAAAGACACGATTGAATTAAAAATATCGATTGATTTGGAGCTTCGGGCGAGCGTTTTAAATTAATGAATCTCGTATTTGTTTCAAACGTGCAATGACTGTCGATAATCTGTTCACTTCAGCGGAAGAAAACGAGCTTCTGCGGAGAGTGTATCCGTGAGACAGGAACGAGCCTTTTCTTTTTAGAAGCTGTCACATTGTTAGCTGCGGATGACAATGCCCGCAGTGCACTCGGTCTCTTCACCTATCTCCGCCGCTACAGGCGAAAAAAGGAGCAATCTGTTTTACAGAGACAATTTGCGCGGATGACGTGTCTTCTGTCTGATACAAACTATACGCTTCATCAGTCCTATGACAAATGAAGTTCAAAGAGTTAACGTTTTTAGGATACGATGCACAGAATTGTGTTGACAATCGAACCGTGCAAAACAGGCATCCGCGCCTTCGTAAAACAATTGTGCTGTAAAATACATGATAAATGCCACTAATATAAAAAGTTCAAAGAACATATAAAACTTCTATTTTATCTTTTTTATCCTTTTTTTTTATCTATTGCAAAGAAATTAAATATCGAAAAACGTGTTAGACGTAGAACTAAAACTTTAAAGAAATAAAATGATAATAAGTATGTTGCTAATTATTTCGCTCGGACGCTGTGATCCTAGTCAACAAATGCCATGCTCTTTTACATAAACAGCATTCAATTCTATAATATTATTAGAAGACACGAAGTTTCTGAGCGGAAGCTTGTTTCGTAACTATTATCGACTGGCACGTCACGACCCTAGATCCTCATCTTCGATTCTGTATAGCTAGGGTTAGACCTATTGATGTGCTTCCTACGCTCCCGTTGTCGTTGAAAGGAAACGCAAATTCGACGGTAAAGGCGACGCGACCAGAAAGGGTAAGCGCCTTGTTTAACGTTGCTGCTTTTGAGGCATGCACACCAATACGCGTATGCACACTCGTGGTCGCGTATGCGGCAGTCGCGACAACATAAGAGAGATAGGATTAGTACTACAACATGAAGCTCCAACTCGAAACCACAGTATATACGCGCACCTTGCGTTTACATATATATACGCGGATAGTTTAAGTTTTAATTGCTTGTGGTCTCAGTTCCTCAAAGGCCCCAGGGGCTTTTCTCAAGAAACCACGCTACCTTCTCAATCTAACTTGCAGCTCCCGCGCTATGACACACGTTATGCAATAAACTCGGAGGTTTTAATCACTTTCGTGGCGAGCTTCCAAAAAGGAGATAGAAAAATTAATCTTCTTCTTTGAACGCTATTAGCAGATTAAATAAAAATATTTAAAAAAGTTTTGTAATTTATATAATCTGTGTAAATGATAATATACGCGGAGAACACACAAAATTCTTATTCACAGATCAATGTGTTTCAATATGAAGGAAAGATTTGTTTGCACTTACACATACGTTTTATTTGACTGTGATATTTTTCGAAAATCAAAAGATAGATTTGCTTATGTTACATCTCTGTTAAGTATCGACATATCTATTTGTCGTTGCTAAATTGCCAGAAACAATTCGATAACAGTAATAGAAACTATTGGTCGCTGTTCATTATCCAATTAAATGTTATTTCTGGATACCTGCCAATATTCTGTAGTTAGACCCTTTGATTCGCATGATGTAATTTATTAGTCAGTTTGGAATCAATTCTACAATTCACCGTAAACCGAAACGTCCGTGAAACTGGAAACTGCCATTGAACTACCTACTACTAAATTTCTATGAACAGATGTTACTTGCGGTTAAACTTTATTGTCATAATATCAATAACATCTGGTACATGAATGATCCTTTTGCAATGCCATATTGCCACATCATTCTGCGACGCGTGCAGGGAATATTGACGGTAAAATTGTTATATTACATTCTCGCGTGTGATAATCGAAATCGATTATAAATACGCAAATATAAGTGAACTTCGTTAATATATAGACGGATTGAATAAATTTTTCGATAATGATACACCAATATACATATATGACGTATGACGTATATATCATTTTTCGAATATGCAGTCAGCTTGTAACAATGTTCGTTTTGTAGACGAAGAAACCGTGCAATTAGATGTACGTTACAGATATTCTAGGTTTCCTTTTCCGGACATTAACGTTTGTGTACATACGTAGATAAATCGACCCAGCACTTTCGCTAAAAACTTGAAGAATGCGGCGCAAGAGAAGACTTCTTCAACAGTCAAACGATTTTTCAAGCATCTTTCTATCTCACGGTAGCGATATAGATACTTTGAAGTTTGTTTTGCCAAAGAGAAAAAGAAAGATTTATTCGGCAAAGAAATATAATGTAACAAATAAAATTAAAATACATAAATATGATAAATAAGATGATACGTAATAGAAGGAATTGCGTCAGGTAAACAAGAAACTGCAGAATGTACGAAATGGGACAAGTTTCATTTTGGCATTATATGTGCGATGTTAAAGTGAAGTACTCAACCAATAGCAAATGAATGAAATTACACAAGGGATTTACAATTCGTGTTTCGAAAATAAATAAGAGAATGAAGAAATGAAAAGCCGTACCTGCATAACATATTTTTTTGTTTTATTGATTTTAAAAGTTAATTAACAATCGATGTGACGCAATCTCATATTGCAAATATATCATTTGTGGATAATTCATATGGATCTACTTTATTTAAAAATTAATCAGGTATGCTGATCGACCCAACTGGCCAAATTTTATTGATCAAAGTAACGCATTGCAATAAAATTTGGCCAGTTGGCAAATTCACTGGCAAATTCTCAAGTTCTACTTTATTTAAACATTATTATCTTTTCATTTACACTCTCTATCTCTCTCTCTCTCTCTCTCTCTCTCTCTCTGTCTCTCTCTCTCTCCCTAAATGCATTATAGAGATGTTAATTATGTGAACTATAATGTAGAAATCTTTGTCACAAATACTTCTTTATATGAGTAAGCTTTAATGGAGTGTTCTCGAAGTCAAATAAACTTCCTTTATAATAAGTAAAACATACGGGATGTCTGAGTTTTTGTTCTTCTAGCTTTACGAGATTCTTTCAAGATAACGATAAAGCATTATTAAAGCTAACCTCAAGCCATGAATACAAGCCACGAATGAAAAATGGACCGGTGGACACTTTATATAAACTTCTAACCGCAGCACAATGGCTTTGAACGCTTACGAAGATTTTCAAAATGCGCTCGTAGAGAAGCGGTGAAAGAATAGTTCCCGTCCTTCGCGGTTTTGTGTGTTTTTCCATCAATATTCTTCTTAGATAACTTCTTTAAATGTAGCAAGCTTAATTATACACAATCGTTTAAGAGATCTGAATCGACTGCATACTTATGCATTATATATGTATATTTATATTGTATCTATACGTATATGTGTGTTCTAGAAAGGATATTATCACTTACTCTTTGCATAACAAAATGTCAATCCACCCTTAATTTTTTTGTAAAAAACATTTGTTTTGATTAATCACGAGGAAAGCAGAGGTAATGAGCGTCGCAGAAATACCTGCGTTATTCATAGCACTAATTAAAAACGAGCTTTATTCGAGCACCGTTCGCTCCAGATAACGATTAAATCCGTCCCATTGTTTCTGGAAACTGCGCACCCAGTGCTCTCTAGCACTTCTCATCACAGAAAAATGGGCTACCTTGCCAATTTTTGGTTTTATGATTGAATCGTTTCCATGTTACGTCATTCACAAACAGAGATCAGGACACAGAAGATAAAAGAAAAATATAAAATTTAAAAATTTACAAGCTTATTTACTATTAAATATTTGTTAGTAAAATCTGAAAAAATTATAATCGTCAAAAATTGTCAGAAAAACTGTTTCTTAATTATTCAGTGGATTTGCAAGTAGCTTATTTGACATGAGATAATAGTACTATCTTTTAAAATAAAAGATCTTGAGGATAAAATTTAAGCTTATCTTTTTAACATTTCAAATTGAATAACAAGATCCTATTATACCGTCGGTTCCGTACAATTCTGGTGTTTTCCATATTTCCGGTGATTACTGCTGATTATAATATGGTACAAGGGTACGATTTAGCTTGTAATAAGTCGTGATACCAATTAATCCTATCTGACGGTACACGACAACAGGTTTCACCCACGCATACGAGCTTTCTATTTCGCAGTGCGAGAGCAGTAATAATTTTGCCAATTGCACCTGCCAATGGCCATTTTACCATCGTGCAACCTAAATGATCGTACATGCACGCAACACGACTTGAAATGCCAGCTTCGACTTTTGGTGGTATTTGTTCCGTAAATTAACTCGATAGATTGCCACGAATTGCAAATAAATTAATACCTGGATAATGCCTACACGTCTAGTTGAATATATTTGATTAAATATGCAATTATCAACGATTTATTGTACGTGGGAAAGATTAAAGCATAAACTGTAACAGTTTTTTTTAATAAATTATGAATTTTGAATCATTTTGATGTGGAAAGAATGGAATTGAATTAATATTAAATAATATTTAAGTAATAAATTACTTTTACACATTACACAAAAATAACGATATTGAAATATATAGTTGAAACGTACGACGCAGTAGAAACAGACTTCTAGCGCGACCGTGGTCGATCAGTTTTACATCAGTTCTACTTTAACTGACGCATACATTTACATCGGCATACCATCGTAGAAACGCGGAAGTGTGAGAGGACGTCTACGTGCTTTTTCGTTGTCGTATATTGTCTTAAGATATACGTCAGCGGTGGTTTTTCAATCTAGGTCAACGTGATGTTTTTTTTCTGAGTTTAAGCTTTATAGTAATTCTGTTCATTCATAGTTCAGTCAATCATGTTAGAGTTGCGAGATATGAGGCTCCGGATATCCGTGACCAACTGTGATGCCAAACAAAGAGAGATTCATAAAGCGGATTTTCGTACCCTTCTATAGAAAGTTTACACATAATACCGTTATAACATTTTACATAATACTAACTTTTTGACACAATGTTTCATCACAGTTACGTTACGATGTTCATTAAGTGTTAAGCCAATTTGTAGCTGACACTATAGTGACAATATAATGCAAATTATGCATAATGTTGTAATTTTTATTAATACATTATAATTTGTTATATTGAAAACGTTAATATTATAATTTACATTAATTTTACTTAAGCTACTTTATATAAACAACAGAAAGTGTTTTTATAATTTATTTTGTGTTTATATTTTCATTATATTATGACACATATTATACAATATTTCGTTAATTTAGATACACAAGCCTATTTCTTAATGTCTAATAGTTGATAGAATCATTTAATTTCGTTAATTAATTTTATTTCAGAAAATGGACGGCAACAGAGACGGCGTAGTGACGCTATCCGAGTTTTTGGAGGCATGTCGAGCAGATCCGGATATCTCAACCAGCATGGCTGCTCTAGACACTGCTTTCTGACACTCACCGCGTCCGCGATACATACCATGGACTTGAAGGGATCACTCGATTAGGAATTAAATCCGCTCAATATTGTACCTTAACTCCTTGGACCAGAGATGAGGAAAAAAATTCCTCAAAATGTGTCCCGTCGTCCTGGAGCGACTGATATATGCGATTTTTCAGAATTGATTGTTTCGAGAGACGACATTGCATCACTTTGCGCGTATTAGCTCAACAAAATCTACTCAGCGGAATTTCTAGATATGCAAGAAAAGAGTATTACGAAAAGGAGTATAAGAAAAGTATAAATAAATGGAGTGTTTCAGAGATTTGTGACTTAGATGTACCAAAGAATTACAAAAGTGGTTGTTTTGTGATAGTAACGACAACTAAGCGAATATTTGATTGAATTAATGTGCTGCCTCCCTCATCCCTGAGATAGGATGTTTATAGGATTAGATGTCGGAATCTGCAAGTGAGAAAATATATGCGACAGCAGATTGTGGAAGCAAGTAACGAGCATGTTAGGACGATAAAATAATTTTTTGGTATTTTGCTTGAAACTTGCTTAGAAAATGATGATATCGTATGCAAATAGCAAACATGATATCTACTGCGAAAAGAATGTGTGTAATGAACCTCCCCCAATAGTCAAGTGTCGGCAAGTGAATTTCATAAAACTTTAGCGTTAGTGTAAGTGGTTAGCGAATAAACGAAAATTAGAAGCGGATCTTTGTATCGAATGGATATTGTATTATTGTAAACTGTAAGCGAAAGATTAAGAATGTATTTTTAAAACTTATATATGCACGACGTTACTCGCACTATTTTATTTTAATTTTTAATTACAAACTTTTTCAAGAAAAATTTTTTAATTGATATTAATTAGTCTTTATATACATTTTTATAGACAAACGTCTATGTAAAATATATTAATAATATAGTGCTAAATATCAATAGAGTTTACTTAACTTTATATAAATATTGAAAAATATTCTTACATATAAAATATTAACGTTAATATTCTTTTGCTTATGTGTTCGTTGAACGCACCCCTTAGGTAAATGACACAATTATTAAAAGTGGTTGAAGGTTGTACTTTATGTTTGAATATACCTATGTGCTGAGACGATAAAAACACAGCATGTATTCAGTTCCATTCTCAGATAACTGTAATGTATTTGTACATTTACGAGAATATACTCGTAAGTCCTACGTACATTTTTAACAATAGCGTGCGAGTTCCGCGTGCATATAAAACTGTAACATAAAAAACAAAGTTAAATGCGAGGATGAGCGTCAACTCACGCGATTGAGACATACAAAGTTTATCGTGAATCCCGTCGTACAGCTGGATATGTCAAGCGGGATTTGTTGTTTCTAGTGCGTAAGCATGTAGATGGTAAGCGATATCAAAATATTTATTTTTGTGACAGGTAAGCGTATTATTGTTGTAAGATTCTAGATTGTAAAGACTGTGTGCTGCTAAAGAGAGAGAGAAGTGAATTGAATTAGTTGAGGGACAAAAACTGGAAGAAATATTCGAAGACAGAGGAAGGAAGCCTCTCTTTATCGATCTGGCATTAGAATGATCCATTGCCGAATATATGCGAAACATTTTATTATAATTAATCAACACGAGTCGTGGAGACTGGACCAAGGCTTCCGCGATGGGCGAAGAGGATTTACTTGAGCGAAGTATATTTAATCATTTTCCATCACTGCCTACTTCTGGATAACTATAAATAAATAAGGAGGAATGGAGACGAGTAAAAATAAACAAAACTCCGATGCATCGAGACAAGCAAGTCTGATCGAAATCATCGACCTTAGATTGGGAAGCGGCGAAATGAGGCTTATATTTATTTAGATTTATACGAGTTTCAAGTATCCTTTCATTATGTGCGTTTCTTGTAAAGTACTCGAGATAGCGAATCGCGAATCGCTATTTGGATATTTCTTCGATTTAGAGAATATTGGGATGCGACGACTAACTTCTTCTAACAACTAAACTGACGCAACTCCAATTCACGCAGTGTATCAATATGTCGAACGTGGAGAGATAATAGAAGGATACGAATAACAAAGTCAGTAAAGAAATGACAGAGAAGCGACAAAAAAGACAGATCGCGCACGACAAGAATTACAGGCGTAAAGATTTCTTCGATTTTTAGCAGCGCCTATCTATATATAGAGCATAAGACTTATATTATAAATTGAGATAAACATCGAATGTTGTCTCATATCACTCGATCACTACCGCATGTCTTTGAAGTTACGTAAATAAGTGTATAAAAGACAGAAACGGGGTAACTGTATCGTTTAGATACTTTCGAATTCGATCGGATACTAGTTTTAGATGCGAGAAAGGAAGGAAATGAGTACTCTTACCCCACGATGATTAATCGGAAATAAGCTAAATCGAAATATGTTATGGGCTTTTTTATGCGACGCCATTAGTTCTAGAATATATAATGTTATTGTTTTTTAAGAGTTAGCGAGACTAGACTGACGATACCTGGAATATTATTAAGTTTCGCAAGATATAGAAGAAAAAGCACACGAGATAGTAATTTTTTAACCAGAAGACAAAGTTATAGCACTTATTCAGGATGTAAGCTTTCATTACGTAATGTCACGCCATATGCTTAATTCATATTATCTCAACTACACATCCGCGCATACTTTCCTTTTATTTATGCTCATATGTCCTCTAAGAACATAAATCGGTATACTTCTTCATAGCTTTTATACTTCTTGTTGAACTTATATCATTCAATCTCTATTGTACGCTGCCAAACTGCATGTTACCTTCTTTCGCAAACATCGAGTTATCTACAGGAAATTTCGTAAAGTAACGTAAGTTCGATCACGGTTTTAGTAACGTAATATGCGAAAGTTTGGCTTTAATTTAAATTTTGTTACAAGTTATTTTATATGAACAGTGAGAAAACGAAATTGACAATGATATAATATATCCTTTGTATTATCTTAAATCAACGATTGTCAATTTTTAGTTATATTTTATATGTTACACAAACAGAAGAAAGTAATACAGTGCTAAATAATTTAAAACAGCATTAGCTTCTTTTTTAACGTCATAATTATTATGCTAAACTAATAAGCTATAATCGTGCTGCTTTATTTAGTGTGATATCGATAGTTTTATATTATTGGACAATAAAAAATTTTATTATAATGCGATCAGAGACAAAAGTATGTAATAATAATAATATCGTTTATATTGAAGATATAATATTAGGGTAATATTTCCTCATTTTTCTCAGGATATACTTGAAATGGCTGCCTGAAATCCAACCATTATATTTTAAATACATAATTGGCAACTGTTTAAAAGTAGGGACGAAAATTATTTATGCTCAATCTAGTTATTAAAACATAAAATTAACATAATGGTGCTTTCCTTAATTTGATTTTACAAAACATAAAATTGTTATTGGTTCTTAACACAATTCTGATGTAAAAATCATGGATATTTCTATTCTATCTTGATAATTGAGATTCTAGATTGCTATTGTACTATCTTATAGATGGTTTATTTAAATCATAAATATACAATACGCTATTTTCCTTCATTTCAAGATAAACGTGTGCACGTTTCCGGTTTTTTAAATAAAAAAAGCAATGTTACTTTTATTATATCTTCCATTACATTCTCTTATAATAACATATGAATTACTTCATATGTCGTTTTATAACTAAGAATAGGAATTAAACCTCTTTCGTCATCTTATTGTTAGTTTCTGACAGAGATTGAAATATATTTTGAAAACTGATATTAAATCAATATTTACCGACATTAACCGTATATTAATCGCATAAACTTTCATAAACGACGAATTACAAGTTGCGTCCAATAAATTAAACTTGAGAAAAAAACCTCAGCACGTTTCTGATCGCTAAAAAATTATTTATAAGTATTTCTTCATGTATTGCTGCATGTTTCTGATATATCTAATGTAAAAAAATTCGAAAAACAAGATAAATGAACGAAATTCAATGTGTGTACGCAAATTGACATTTGCACAAAATCAAGCTATTTCTCGCAACTACCTATCTATCATAAAGTTCTGCATAACTAAACGCGATTATTACGTATGTAATTGGCAGACTTTTGGTTGCATGCTCTTAAAATTTGTGTCACGCGACTTACGAGCAAAAAATCGGAAAGAATGAAAGAATAAAACATCTCTTTGATCGACTCTATCACGTGGATACTATCTATATGTAGCTAGTTCAGCTACAAGGCTATAAAGCCCCACGAGTACTACTTATCTTGACTCTCTTAACGTAGAAAAATGCTATGCTCTATACTCGAATAGAATTCAAGAATCTATATATCTATCAAAAAATCTATCTCTTCTCTCTGTAGATAGTTGAGTCCTCACCGAGGGTATTTTCGGTGGTATCTATTTTAGACATTATAGCTGCTGGACAGAGAAAATACAACATTGAAATTGATCTGTGAAAGTGACGTAAAACGCAAACGGCGGAAGTACCAAAGCGAGAAGGTAGCTATCCGTTGTTCGCGAAGTCGAGAGTTATATTTAAGAAGAATTATTAGATAGAAAATGAAAGAGATAATGGTCGGGTTGTACGCGTACTAGCTGACAGATGGTCCAATCATAGATTATATATTCATATAACGGGGAAAATAAACGAAAACTTAAAAGAATAGCGCCTAACTGTGTTACGCGAAGTATGGGAAACAGCGCGCGAATGTTATGATTGTATATAAAATATAATTATCTACAATATTGAATTTATCATCTATTGAGTTCCTGAAATAACCATTTAAGTATTTTAAAGTAGAATAATATTAGATAAATTATTATTGATTAGTATCTATTATATAGAATTGTCATGATGATTCTGAACGCATCCTTGTTTATTCAAAGTTATTGCGCGATAAGCGCTTATCTTACGACAAATATGTGTCATGGTAATGTGCTGCAAAAATGTATCACGCGCGGTTTCTCAAGCATTGTGTATTGAACACAACAAAGTTACAGAGAAATTATTATATGATGTTAAAATATGAAGGATTTTAAAACAGATTATAAAAAGCAACAGGCAAGAGATATTCATATATTTTCAGTGTAAATCAAGTATATGTATATACTTGTGGTAAGACTACGTATCTCATAGCTTTAACGGCTCGCCGATGCCCAGGTGGAAGCAACCTTATCCTTGGTAGCGATATCGAAATTGTGCGAGTCACGATCAACGATGCCGTACTACGTCTCGTTGTAAAAAAAAGCTACATGGCCAATGTAATATATATGTGTTCTGTTAACAAAGATGGTATGCTTCCACTCGAGGAAGAGCGCGTAAAGGAGTAATCGTTTGGATGTTGATTGTTAAATGTTAGGATAGATGGGTACGACGTTATATCCTTTCAACCCGAACTACATGTTAAGTACTTGCATTTTGTCTCTTATCTTCGATTACGATTGCGTCTCGTTATTTCATCGGATTTCAATCGTCGATACGTGTCTACTGGTTCGATTTAACGTAGCTCTTCTTTGTATGCAGATTTCGAGGGGAAAAAAAATATAAAATGTTTAATTTGTAATGCAGTCACTGCCGTCGCTTTACTGCAATAAAAACCAATTTTCGCTTCGATCGTTTCTTCGGTATTGTCCCGAAAAGATGCTTATTCGTGACGCGCAAACTGTTTATATTTATCATACAAGATTCATTTGGAAAGATTTATTGTACGTAAATGTGTTTTGTCTATCGTCCTTTAAAAATTTTACGTTTGCGTCTTTTTTAGTCATTTTTTGAAACTTAGTCATTGTCTCGCATAATTATTACAGATAATTTATTGTACTATATCTTGGAAGCATGTATTTTATAAATAAATAGATAACCAACGTATATGCGTGCTGTCATTCGTTTTACTATTAGTACTTACCATTATTTCAGTCATAGAAAGGAATTAGCTATTGAATATATATCAAAATATTTCTTATACGCTCTTATCAAAAAACAGGTTATAGCAAAAAAAGAAGAGAAAAAAGAAGAGTTAATATTAATTTTGTAAATTCTGTGTAGCTTTTCAATTAACGCGGCTATAGAGATATAACATAATAAGAATAAAAATAAATACGATCATCTCTTTTTATAATATATTAAATATAAATGTTTGCGCTGTTGTATGATATAATATCACGCAGTATGTCCATAAACTTTTTATTCCACGATTATTTGTTACGATTAATTATTTATATAAACCGCGTTCAATAAAGCAAATCATTATTGAATTATCTTATTGTTAGAATCCTTAAAAAGACTCAAT
>JASTWP010001877.1:0-57048 GCA_030770255.1 Temnothorax ravouxi | reverse complement strand
AGTGTGGCGGATAAACCCGGGGGGGGGGGGGGGGTGGTTCAACCCCGGCATTTTTGAGATTTCAATTTTTGCACCGTTGTCGTTTTTGCTCTACACCGGTTAAACAAAGCAACATAGATAAAAATTTCCTATGTAAATTTTGTAGCTAAAGGTTCACTCTTTACAATGGTATACCACTTTTAACTAAAATTATTTATTTTGTTATTACAAATCGGCACCGAAAAAAAACTGGCGGTTCAGCCCCGGTCTCCCCTATATGTATATGTATATGTACAAATATATGAAAAAATATAACATTATAAAAATTATCTTCACTGTTCGGTTATTTATATCGCGTTTCCTTCACCGTTTCCTATTCCACCTAATAGATAAAATAGCGTAAAAAATAAAATAAAAAATAAATATGTATATGTACAAATATCATGAAAAAAATATATAACATTATAAGAAACAATCTTCACCGTTCGATTGTCGATATCGCCTTTCCTTTACCATTTCCTATTCCATCTAATAAATAAAAAAATAAATGTTAATAAATATGTATACGTGTAAATGTATGGAAAAAATTTATAATATTACAATTTTCTCTTCGTTTGGTTATCAATATCGCGTTTCCTTTACCGCTCTCTACCCTACCCAATCTTACGTTTGGCGTTATCGCTCACTCGCGCTCGTGTCCATGCCTCGCGCTGTAGCGTCTCAGCGCTCTCGTTCGCTAGTTCGTTTGCGTGTCGCGCTATCGCTCCCACCCGTCGCGCGTTCGACGCTATCGCTTCCTCCCATATCGCGCTCTCGTTTTTGCTCACCGTTTCTCTCTGTTTGTCTCGCTAAGAGGCGATCGCGTTCCCGCGACCGACTATTTTTACGCACTCAGCATTATCGCGCTCCCGCGACCGACCATTTTTTCGCGCTCGACGGTTTATAATAATATACGGGTCAGGTATGCGTAAAAAGGAATACCTATTTTTTTCGTCGATTTTACATCAATTTATTATTTAATAAGATACAATACAGATTGACGTATACATATGGAATAAAGAATAAAACAAATACAATTAAAACAATACAATTAAAAACGAGTAATACATTGAAAAAAATTATATCGTACGAATAATATATGTTTTTTTATATTTAATCCGTGGCAGAGTCGATGTTGGACAGGCCGTCGCGTCGCTCGATCCACCAATCGCGCAACTTCATCACGTTCTCCATCGCGCAGCACCGTCGATGACGTCCGCAGCGAAACGCGCGATCGGCGCGAAGAAACTCCAATCTATCGATGTCGTCGTACTCGGCGTCGATGGCGCAGATCGTCGCGTCGACGTCGCCGAGAATCTCCTCCAGCCACCTCTTCTTCTCGAGGCCCTTCACGTAGATTCGCGCATCGGGTGTCACCTCTCTCTCCCACGTTTCTTCGAGATTGTCGCACACCACGCGCCGAATAATCGTTCCTCGCCTGACGATAGTCCGTGTCCCCGTCCTCCCAACGGAGGCCGTGATGGTTCGCTATCAGCCAACTGGCCCTTGACTTCTCGGCGCTCGTCAGCAGATCCCATTTCATGGGCGCGCGAAAGACGTGATGCGCGAGTACGCGCGTCTCGCTTCGCAACACGGCCACCTCCTTCGCGACGAATCTATCGCCCACTGTGAACCCTTGCAGGTCGACGAAGATCGTCGTCGTCGTTGCTGCTGCTGTGGCCATTTGAATCAGCGCGTTGGAAAAAAATGTAATAACCTCAGCTTAAGGATGTGTTTGAACTGCTCGTTCCTAACAGAGTCTGAGGAACAATGGAAGGATCCTCGACGTTATATATCCCCCGTTTACCGGGAAATGGGTTTCCTACGACCGCATTTTTCCGTTAGATAATTTTTATTTGCACGTTCGTCAGCGATATATGTCTCGTTTCCGGGAAATGTTATTTTCCTTCGACCACATTTTATACGTTAGATAATTTTTCGCACCACGTTGGTCAGCGGACTGTATTCGATGACGCGGTCGTGAACGATTAGACAAAAGGCGGTGGTTTTCGGCGGAACGTTTTCCTTGTTTTCGAATTCGATGCGCACGTCCACGGTGGCGCTCTTCACCGATTCGTTTTGACGGGAACAATCGAATCACCGCGAGCGGAGCTACCCAGCGCGAATTCGCGCGGGGAGAAGAGCGCGTCGTCGCGACTGTTCCCGTAGTACGCTCCTCGAAATTTCGCGTACATCTCGTACAGCACGGCGAACTTGCCGTTTTCGAAATCCGCGTTCACGTCGTCGTAGGGATAGAATTCCGAGTTGAGATACAATTTCACGTTGGCTAGCGCGCAATGATCAAACCTCGATGCGTCCTCCGTGAATTCGTTTCGCCGTCCGGTCTGCAGCGCGAATATGACGTATCGCGGCTTCTCCAATTGCGGCGCGGCTTTCACGGCCCACGAATGTTTGGTCGTGCTCTGCAGCAGGGGAAATTCGTACAGGTCCCAAGATCGAAAGCCCGCGCTCAGAAATCGTCCGCTCTCCAACGTTCGCAACAGCGATAATTTAGTCACGTCGTTCAACGTCACGTGAGGCATGCGCCATTGCACCTTCAGCAACGTAATTTTAGGATCCTTGGCCGGATCTCTCGGCACGGTTTTCTTCGGATCTACGACGCAGTTTTCGTCGGTACGAGCGCGTATCAGGATAAGCTCGTGTCGCGCGTTTATCACCACGCGTTTATAGTCCTCGCAGAAACCCAACAGAATATTCAACGGTACGCAAAAGTTGAATTGATGGGACGCGCTGGTCAGATTCGAATCGTTCGTCGGATAACTCCATCCGGCGTTCTGCAGTCTTCTGGCTCGTTCGACGGTCAGCGACACGTAGTTCTTTATCGTGCTGGTTATTCCGACGTTTCTACACCGGTCGATCTCCACGCCGTCGAGTTCGTATCGAATTTCGTCGAACATAAACGCGACGCAGTTGTTAACTAATTTCGCGTATCGACTTTGATCTTCCCTCCCTCCTGTGTTCTCGCGCCGTCGTCGTAGAGTCGTCCCTCGACGTACAGGAAACTGTCGCACGGCAGCGTATACAGATCCTGCTGCTGTATAGGTATTCGTATCTCGTCGTTGTGCCCGAACGTCGTGTTGACGTACGGGTTATACGTGTGAGTCTCGATTCCGACGATGCGCTCGTCGAAGATCGGCTCACCGCCGATACTCAAGATGTCGGCCATGATTTTTCCTCTCGATGTGGAAACGATGCGGCGGTGACGACGAGTTTCTCACGGCGAGACCCAGCGATCGTAGGAACCTGACGTTGGCGTTGCTGAGAACGGCTCTCCTTCCTCCTCCTCCACCTCTTTTTTTTCCTACGCTTCCGATCTCGTCGTAAAACGGGTCAGCTCGCTCGTTCGCACAATTCGCGCTAGATCCGTTCAGAACGAGCATCCCTCCTCTCGCTCTCTCACTCTTCAGGTCGCGGAGATA
This sequence comes from Temnothorax ravouxi, assembly GCA_030770255.1. Taxonomy (NCBI): domain Eukaryota; kingdom Metazoa; phylum Arthropoda; class Insecta; order Hymenoptera; family Formicidae; genus Temnothorax; species Temnothorax ravouxi. The sequence goes on along the minus strand of JASTWP010001877.1, from coordinate 53,590 downwards.
CGCGCGCACACACTAACTTTGACGACGACGTACGTGTAACCTGATCGTTATCTCTTCGCCGCGGAAATCGATCAATCGATCTTTCTGATCCACGACTCGCACCGTGATATCGGTGACGTTTCGCGCGACGATCGGGAGGTAAATGATCTGCGTCGGAGTCTCCGACAGTTTATATCCCGGTGGAACTTTCGGCGCGAATTCGTGTATCGCGTGCACCGAGCGTCCGTTGCTGTACGCTCCCGTGGTGATACTGCATTCGATGCGAATTATGTTTACGCTCATGACGTCAACGGGTCCGTCGGAAACGTACCATTTGTTCGGTTTTAAAATACGATCGCGCGAGAAACCCAAAAGAGAACCGATGTTGTTCGGTTTTGTAAAATTTACCCGGTAGGCGCATTTTATCTCGCTCCTCATGGTATTCTCGTTGGCGCGAAGAGCGAGTATTCCATCACCGTCGTCATCCTCGTCTTCGTCCTCGTATATGTGATAGATGTCGTCGTCGTCGTCGTCCTTCTCCGTTCGGTTTTTTTCTTTTACCCGTCCAGCGTCGGTCTGCACTTTTCCTTGTGTCTCTTTAATTTTTTTCTCTCTCTCACGGGCGCGATAAAGAAGAGCGGCGCGTAGATATCTGCTCACGGCCCGCAGCTCGTACGATCCTTCCGGAACGACGATCGTCCGGTCGTCCTCGCCGAAGTAGAAGCGATTGTTCGCGGACGTAACGTTCGGAATCGAATTGTACGTCTCAAAAGTCGCCAAACCCAGCTCGTATTCGCCGTCGCTCAGATCCAAAGCGGGAAAGTGACTCGCCGTGAGAACGCTGCTGGTTCCGGTCAACGTGAGAGTCAGCGACATCGCGGGAGAACGTCGATCGTTCGCCACTCCCCCAATCGATTTCGCGAAGAAATCGCAGGCACAGCTGTCCGCAGATTCTCTGATCGAATGTCTGAAACGCGCGACGATTGTACGTCACGATCGCGCTCTCGCCGCCGCCATCTCCGAGATATCGCGCGAGATCCCTAGGCGGACGGAGATTTCCAAACGCGTCGAAGTAGATCGCAGCGTTCCCTTTTTTCGCGTAAGCGACCCAATGCGTGCCCGGACCCGCCGCGTCGTCGAGATTCACGATGCCGCACTCCGCGCGTCGCACCCTCGTCGGCAGAGCGTCGCGCATGAACACCCCACGGAAGAACGGTATGCGTAGGTGACGCGCCGATCGATCGAGCTGCTCGTTCGTCGTGATGCCGTACGGAGGAAGATGCACTAATAACGTCGCCTCTTTCCGCGAGATTTTTTTTTTCAGCGACTCTCCTCGCGCCACCTCCGCGCTTTCTTATACGGCGCGAGGTACAACCCGCGACCCTCCATCGCGCGATTGTGTCGATGCAATTCCTCGAGTTGTTTTTGCGCCGCTTTGTTGGCGCTCACCGCTTTGGCCACGCCAGCCGCGCCACCGATCAAGGAACCGAGCGCGCCCAGCATCGGCAGAAAAGGCAAGAAGCCGCCGCGTTTCGCTGTCGGAAGTATCCTCCGCTTCTTCCTCCCGCTCTTCCTTCCCGTCTTCGCGTTTTTCCTCAATCCCATTCCTTTCCTCGTTTTTCTTTGCGTTCCATACCCATGCCCAGTTTCGTCTTCGCCTTCATAGCCGCCCATACGGCCGCCGCGGCGAGTCTCTCACTAGCCGTGGAATCCTTCGCGGTGACGCGCTCGCGCGCCCTCTCGGCGAGCAGTCGATCAGGCGACGTGTCGCTCGGCGAGCTCGCCGCTTCGCGAATACGCGACGTCGTGCTCTCGACACGCCGCGTCCAACGGATTGATGCCTTCTTCGCCGCGCGCTAGTCTTTGCGCTAGACGCGTACCGGGTCCGCAAAATTGATAGCCGGGTATGTGCAGCTCGAAGGGAAGAGCGTTTATCGCGCGATTGAGCAGACCGGCGCCGCGCATTCGGTCGCGGTTGCGGGAGGATTTATTTTTTTTCTTTTATTGCTTCGAACGGGAAATCGATGACTCATCGTTCACAACGTCCATGCGGTTGCACTCGTGGCAGTCTTTGATGAGCGGCGGTGGACCGTCTATGTGCGTTCGCTGCCACGGACGATTGTAATGTTCCATGCACGGGCGATATCTCTGCGCCTCGGGATCCGCTTTTATGTGTTCCGGCAAACGGTCCCACAGCAAATGCACGTATCTCTCAAAATGACGCAACAGAATGACCTTCGGAACGAATTCCAACTCCTCGGCCGTTAGATTGAGAATATCGTGTCTATCCGCCAGTATGGGAAACATTCTCGATCACCGATGCGCGCGAACGATTCGTTGATTTTAGAATAATTATTGTACGGACACGGCGACGCGCTCGCGCTTCTTATACCCGCGCGCGAGGCGTTTGCGCACGCGCGCCCCCTCCCCGAGCGATCGGAAATTCATCGCGCGCGAATCGAGCGAGCGCGAGCTCGCGGAAAAGACCGAGAGACAGAAAAAGAGAGGGCGAGATGCGATTCGTGCGACAGTCGGTGACGATAGGAGTCTCGAATGCGGATCGCAAAACGCTGGCGGGGTCGGGCGCGACCGAGGGAGGAAACGGAGAATCGCGCAGGCACGGTCCTCTCCTGCCGAACGTCGTGCGCTGCATCATTTGCGGTCCCTCCAACTGTGGTAAGACGAACGTTCTGCTGAGTCTGCTGGAACAGCCGCACGGTCTTCGTTTCGAGAACGTATACGTGTACTCGAAATCTCTGCAACAACCGAAGTATCGATACCTCGAACGATTGTTCGAGCCTATGGAGGAAATCAACTATCGCGCGTTTTCCGACAATCGAGAGGTCGTTCCACCGGACGAGGCGCTTCCCGACTCGATCTTCGTCTTCGACGACGTGGCCTGCGACAAGCAGGACAGGATGAGGGAATACTTTTCTATGGGTCGACATTCGAATATCGATTGCTTCTATCTCTGTCAGACGTATGCTAAAATTCCGAAACATCTAGTGCGCGATAACGCAAATCTGTTGATCCTGTTCAGGCAGGACGGCACCAATCTGCGACACGTGTACGACGATCACGTGAACATCGATATGTCGTACGACGAGTTTCGCGCATTCTGTCGCGAGTGTTGGCGACGCGCCTACGGTTTTCGCCGTGATAGACAAAGACAGCGCGTTGCGAGGCGGACGGTACAGACGGGGGTTTCACGACTTCGCCGTGCTGTAGAGCCGATCAGTGCGTTTCGCCGAACGACGCGAGTATGAGCGCGATCGCGGAAGAGAGAACCGCGCGAGAGATAGCCAAAACGCGCGCTTCGATTCGCAGAAAATACGCCGCTCTCAGGGCCGGCAAAATGGAGAGCGAGATCGCTATGGAAAAAAGGTACGAGCCTATCGTCAAACCTCTGAAACGACTCGTCGATGACGCGGAACGTAAGAGTAAAGGTTCGAACGAAATTGACGGCGACAGGTGATAATTTTGCGTTCGCGAAAAAAATTAAAGCGGCGAAAGAGAGCGAAGAAGGACAGCGAGAACGACGACGACGATGCTGGCGCCGACCTGGAGCGCGATTACGGAGGAGGAGGACGACGTATTCACGCCGATCAGGACAACGACTACCGTAGGAAAAAGGGAGTCGCGTCCAGCACGGTTGAGTTCGGCACCCGCGACGGCGAGTTCCACGCCGATCCACGCCGATTCCGTCCAGTTTTTACCCAGAGAACGCGAGATCGTCTCGGAGACGACGACTCCACCTCCCGCGCTAGAGACATCCGTCAGGGAATCTTTGAGTACGACGGAAGGTCGCGACCTTCTGCACAGTCAACTAGGACCGTTAGGGCGGGAATACGTGGGCGCTCTTCTGAGCGGTGACAGAAAAAAAGGATATCGACCACGTCTACGGAGTGTATCTCGGCGAGAACGGCACGATGCTGGGTAACAAGCGATTCGACGTGGCCGCGGATGACTCCGTGATCATCGGTGGTGTGCGATACAAGGGCACGCGCGGTCTGTACGAATTGATCTTCATGCGGGCTCCCAACGCTAAAATCTACACGGACGAGGACAAACGAACGTACAGACGTATACTTTTCGCTACCAGCGCTCACAAACGCGATCGCAGCGCCAGCATGCCTGTCATGGGTAACAAGGGACACAAGTACAGAAATGTAATAGCGCCGCTCGTGCTTCCGTCTCACAAAACTAGTACTACGAAGGGTACCGGACTACCGTCGGCCATGCGACTGACCGACAACGCGATCGATTACGTTCACTAGGGACGATCCCAACGAGCTGGTCGATCGACTTCGACTGCTGGACGCCTCTCGTCGGGCCGGCAACGACGCTCACGACAACGAAATTCTGTCGATAATCGAGAAACTTCGCGAGGCCGGTTTCGTCATAAATTGATCGGTCGCGTGGATCGCGACGGCAGTACGAATCGCGGCGCGCTCTCCGGCGCCTCTCCGCGCGCGATGTCCGTGAACAAATTCGGCATGTCTCTGGCAAATCGAGACAACGGTGACGGAATCGACGGTGCGTCCACGGTGAGATTACGCTCGTCGATCGAATCCTTGCGTAATTACACGCGCAACAACGCGCTCTTTATGAGCGAGGATTTCTACGACGCAAAGGAGCGCAAGATACGGCGAGTGGCCGCGCCGGAGGACAACGACGACGCGACGAACAAGAGCTACGTCGATATCTGGATCGCGTATGCCAAGTTCGATGCGGTGAAAGAGTTCGAAGGTCAGATAGCGACGCTGAAGAACGACGCGCTCCGTTTGAAGGAGAATTCCTACGACGCGGGGGAGCGCAAGATACGGCGGCTAGTCGCACCGGAGGTCGGCACCGACGCGGCGAACAGGAGCTACGTAGACGGCGCGATCGAACGGCTCAAAAGCAAACTGATCGAGTGAGAGAATAACTCGTACTATCGCGATCGAGGAGATAAAAAAGGATATCGAGAAGTTGTTCAAAGACGCGCTTTCGCATTATTCACGGCTCTTACGTCGCGAGAGGGCTCAGGATAGAAGCCGTAGCCGCGCCGGAAGACGGCGCCGACGCGGCGAACAAGAGCTACGTAGAGGGCGCGATCGAACGGTTGAAGAGCGCGATGCGCGAGGAGATCAAGAGGAATACCGCCGATGAAAACTTCAAAGGCGTCATCGTGACAAACGCGACCCAAGGTTTGAGAGACGAAATCGTAACGTTGCGAAACGACGCGCTCCGTCTACGCGAGGATTCCTACGACGCGTCGGAGCGCAGGATACGGCGCGTAGCCGCGCCGGAGGACGACGGCGACGCGACGAACAGGAGCTACGTCGATGAAGCGATCGCTGAGGTTAAAAAGAATTTCAAAGATCTGATAAGAGAATTCAGAAGCCAGTTCGTGGAATGTGAAAAATACCGTGAACAAGCACGACGTTGATATCGCTCGAATTCAAAGTATTCTAGACCATCTCAATCAACGTCTCAATCAATGAGCGTGGAAAAACGAAGACTCGTGGAGGAATTGCACGCGCCCGGCGCGCAAAAACTTTCCCCGTCGCCGCGTCGTGGTGCGCGGTTACGACGACCTGTGGCAGGCCGACGTGGTGGAGATGCGTCCCTATTCGCGCGAAAACGCGGGTCACAATTACATTCTGACGGTCATCGACGTGCTGAGCAAGTACGCCTGGGCGATCCCGCTCAAGACATAAGAGCGGAAAAGGAGGTCGCGACGGCTCTGCGAAAGATCTTTCGCGAGGACGCGCGATACCCTAGGAATCTGCAAACGGACAAAGGAAAGGAATTCTACAACGCCGACGTGCGCAAAATCTTCGACGCGCACAAGGTGAATCACTACTCCACGTATTCGGTGATGAAAGCGTCGGTGGTGGAGAGATTCAATCGCACGTTGAAAAACGACATGTGGAAGCTCTTCACCCTCCAGGGATCGTACAGATGGGTAGACTCGCTGCCGCGCCTCTTGTCGAATTACAATCGTCGCAGACACAGGACGATCGGAATGCGCCCGGCGGACGTGACGCCCGCCGTCGCCGAAAAGCTGCTGCGCACGGTGTACAGTCGCGCGAAGATCGCCGCGCCGGCGAGATTTCGAGTCAACGATCCGGTGCGAGTGAGCAAATTCAAAACGATCTTCGAAAAGGGCTACACTCCCAATTGGACCACCGAGATCTTTCGCATAGCTAAAGTGCAAAGAACCAATCCCGTCACGTATCTGTTGAAAGACGTTCGCGGAGAAGCGATAGCCGGAGGATTCTACGAACACGAGTTGCTGCGCGTCTCCAATCCCGACGTCTATCTCGTGGAAAAAGTCCTGCGTAGGCGGGGCAATCGAGCATACGTGAAGTGGCTAGGAATGGACAGTTCGCACAATTCGTGGATAGATAAGGCGTCTATATTGTAACGGAAATAATCAGACATTCGTAGACACGCACAACGTGTACTTTATTATTAATAAAAGTTCACACATTCATTGATTTGTTTCTTACGTACTATTGATTTTATGATAAAATAATTTCGGAAAGCTTATTTCTATTTTTTAAAACGGTATTTCGTAGTGTCCCCACGGAAGCGTTTCCTCGCAGTTCGGCATCACGTATCGCTTGTCGTCGTGCGGACTGAGAGCTAGTTTTTGCTCCGACACGGTGTAAACCTCGTGCATCGTCGAGCGTATGCACGACTGGCGCGTCTTCAGCTCGCGCGCGTTCCGCAGACACGCCACGTAATCCTCGAACGTGATCCTCTTCGCGACTACGTTTCTCTTGACACCCTTTATTCTCTTGGTGTCGTCGCGTCCGAGTACCTTGTAGGTGTACATCTTCGCTCTGAGGCCCACGAACTCCGTCATGATCGCGCCGTTGTTCTCGTCCTTCATCAAACCGGGCACCTTCTTGTTGACGCGCGGCATACCGTGCGCGTTATTCTCCGCGTAATCGCTCGTGTCGAATCTAGTCTATGTCGCGCCTCATACGCTCGTACGCGTCTTCGCACTCCAACGAATAGATCAGACTGTCCGTATCCGTGTAAAGAATTCGACACCGGTCGCGATAGAGCGGCACCATGTAGTCGTAGTGAAACTCGTAGAGACGCGTCTTGGATATCTCGAGAATACACATACCCACGTAGACCGGTTTGTTGAATTTTACCTCGAGCCTTCGCAGCTCGATCGCGACCAGATTCTCCGAGAAGACGCTTCTACTGTGAAAGTTCGGCCTGGCGATCATCGCCTCCGCGCCGTATCTCCCGTCCCATCGCGTCACGAGACGCACGTCCACGTGATCGCGCACGTTCTCCATCGTCTTGCCGAAGACGGCATTGTTCATCAGTTTGTACATATTCCGTTCGAACTCGTTGCTCGCGCGCGTCCTAAGCCTAGTGTTCAGCTCGATGTAGCCGCGAAGCCACGGCGACTGGGCGAATCGCAGAACGCGACGAACGCGCGTCAGACGCAAACCTAGTCGCAGGCATTGCTGCAGGTTTCGATAGTGCGTCACGTAGCGCGATTTGTCGTAGAGAGTAGCGAGCAATTTCTCCTGCCGCTTACCAGGCGGTTTGTCGCGCGTCGGGCACAACGGCAGGTCCGCGTGGGCGTCGTGCAGGTGCAACGGATACTCGAGATCCACCTCCAGAATGTAACCGACATCGCTGTCCGCCGGCACGGTTGTCACGTCGAAATTCTCAGGGTCGTCAAGCCACTGGAAATTCGCGTACGGCAGCGATTCGCTCATAGCCCAGCCGTAGAGATTGTTCACGTCGTAATACATGAGATACGTAGTGGGCTGGGACGAATCGTACGTCGGTACGTGCCTGTTGTTAGCTCGCGCGTACCTGAGCGAACATTGACTGAGGCCGCCGCGTATTCCGCGTTCCACGAACAGCACCATGTCGATGTCGGTAAGCAGCTCGAAACGCACGCCGGTGTACCTCAGCATGGCGTCCCACGTATACCCCGGCAAAGTATAATAATACGCGGGATCCAGCCCGTAACTCGCCACACACGCGTCCCGAAAATTTTCAAAGATATCCGCCAGAAGAAGCACGTCGGTCTTGAGATACAGATCGCTGTACTCGCCGAGATCTCGCACGCGAAAACGTCGCCAGACCCTCGTCGCGTGCTCGTAGTCGCTCTCGCTCGCGGTCTCGTCGGTCAGGGAGCTGTAAAAAGCCTCGCGCGGCGGAAGCTCGGTCTCCCGCAGTTTGTCCACGCTGTCGACGTACTCGTACGGAAACACTCCTTTGCGAGTGAGCAGATCGAGATCCTCCGCGCTCAAATCCGCGTACTCCGAACGCGTTATTCTCAGCTTGTCCTTGTTCAGATAGGAGGCCAGGGTTTCGATACTCGCGGCTAAAAATTTATACGAGTCCACGAATCGAAGCTTCACGTACCGATCCCATTTCCCATCCGTCTGCGTCTCCTTAACGGTCTTCGCGAACGATATGTAACTTTCCTTCGTAAGCGGCAGCAGATCAACCCCGCCCTCGAAATCGTTCGCGATTTTCTCGACGATGAAGTGCGCGTCGTAACCCGACAGATTGTGAAAGAACACGGGAATCACGTACACGTTTTTGTAATTAAGATTGCAGCGAGAATGCGCCGGACCTCTGTAGCGTCCGGTTAGATGACAGTGATCTCGCACTCGCTTGTCCTCCGTTTGGAACGATTTTCCACACACGTGGCAATGCGTCGCGAGCCAAAATTCGCGTTTCTCGTCCTCCGTAAGTTCCACCATAGCTATATTGGTGGAGAATTTAGTCTTGACGCGATGCGCGAGAACGCGAAGCTCGTTCGCGAACCACGAAACGCAATCCTCGCCGCGACGATATCTGTACGTAGATGCGGTATCGTCGTAGGTGCAGCACAGATAATAGCCTAGACTGAAAGGTACGTGACGCTGATAAGCGTATCTTTCCGTTCTCGCGCCCCCTTCGGCATTCTCCCTCTCCCATTGTTCGAGAAGACACTCCAGATCCGCGTACACCACGAAGGGGAGTCGCTCCTTTCTGTCGTGATTGTCGAACGACAGCCACTTATCGTCCTCGTTCGGAAGAACGATGGCGCAGTCGTTCATTCGGCCGCAGTCGACGCTGTGAGCGTCCAACTTTTCGCGCGTAGTAGAAATAGTGTAGACATCTGCGAAGTAACGTGCGTGCGATTATTACGCGTTTACATAGAAAAAATAATGCCTCGTCGTTTCCCTATTCCTCAGATTTTTTTTCATTTTTATACCTACCGATCGCAAACGTGCTTCGCACACCGGCTCGCGGTCAATTGCGAATTCACCAATCGCGACAGATTCTTTATCCAGGCGAAATGGCCCCTGTTGACGCCGCGTAGCGTATCGCGCAGATACAGAAGATTTACGTGTCTATCCCTCTTATCGTCGGTCAATCGCAGAGGCACGATCGCGTTGTCGTCGGCGCCCCGACCGAACTTACGTTTCTCTTCGATTTCTTCCCGAGTTGTAAATACGTTGATAGATACGTCGTTCTGACGTTCGAACTTTCCGATCTTTTTCAGATCTATGGGAAAATTAATCCCGTCGAGATTCAGCACCGTCGCGTAATCGGGATAAGAGGCGCATCGCTCCGCGTTCCGCTTGGCGGGATACAGAGCCGCGACCACCGCACGCGCGAAGCACGCGTCGTTCTCCGATCGCACGTTGACCACCGCTTGTTTACGTCTTATACCTAGCGGTATCTTCATCCAACATCCCACGCGCATAGGATTACACTTGTTCACGTTCACCGTTAGATTAAGTATTCGCGACAACGCCCATCCGCTGTCGCGTTCCTGAAATTCGTCCAACTTCGCTAGAATCGCGTCGCGCACGTGCCTATCGTACCACTCGCTCAGATCGGTCCCTGGGAGAAGCTGTTCGTTCCGCGTAGCGATACTCTTCACACCGGTCTTAACGTCCGCTACGAATTCCCCATTGAATATGACATTGACCTTCAAACACCCGTGTCTGGTCAAATTATCCCGCACTTTCTCGAGCACGGTGTCCTTCGCATCCTCGAGAAATCGCGCGGGTTCGATGTACGTAGAGTTCGTCACAGCGCCGGTAAGAACGCGCCTTTGGAACGCCGTATCGACCTCGACCCACGAAAATCCTCTGCCGACGCTGCCGCTACCGCCGTCCAAACCGGCACCTATCGGCGCGTTCGAATCGTCGACGCAGATCCTCCCTCAAACCCTCCAATCGAACTATTCGAGCCACCAGAAAGGTCACGGCTCCCGTGTTTCTTCGCCTCCCAGGTTGTCCGACTCGACACCTCTCTCGCAAGAGCCGGAGACACTCGTCGCATCGTCGTCTCCACGCGCGGTACCCGTCCGCGTCGCGGACGTCCGCGGCGAGCAGCTCGTCGCACTCTTCCATTCTATCCAGAAGGGCTCACCCTTGGGAACATCGAATTTCAGTCGATCGAAAAGACGACGAGACTCGCCGGTATAAATCCTACGGAGGACACTCTCTCCTCCGAACACCGACTCGTAATAGAGGTAATACTCGAGCGGCAGGCAACGCATATAATCGTTCGCCCTAACGGAATATGCCATCGTCGTCTTTATCCAATCTCGCTCGCGCGCGGTTCGCGCTCCGATCTCCCTTCGCAGATGATAAGTCGCCAAATTCCATCGCGCGTCCTCCTTCGCCACCGACGCACACCGCACGTTTGACGGCAACGACGACGCATCGACTCTCGCCGATTCGTCGTCCGAATCGGACGAGAATTTAGGCACGGCCTCGCGACAGCGCAGTTCTTCGTCCGATTCCTCGAACGAGCGATAACGGCGATCGTTCATCAGGTAATGCTACATTTCCTCTAACATCTCCAAATCAACAGTAACTACCCCATCGCTTATATTTATTCTTTCGTGATATATACCAGCTCTGAGATACCGCCGGTGAGATCGGCGATCGACGATTCCGATTTCGCGACGGATCAGATATCTCGTTACGTCAACGCAGCGCGGATCCCCATTCCTCCTGAGCGGTTTCGCTGATTTCTTACGATCGGTTTCCCGTATGTTTTCGCCCAGAGCCAATGTTTGCAAAGTTCTGCGTACTCGTCACTCATACCGCGTTAAAAAAACAATAAAAATTCGTATTACGTACAATCCCAACGCGTTACATTTCGTCCGTCCGCGTCTCCAGTTTGCCGCGCTGTCGCGCGCTCAGTTCAATTTATACCCGTATCTCGTTATCTCCTCAACGAAGGATGTACCCGCTGAAAATATACTCTCTTTTCCCGGAAAACCGACAACCGCTCGCCGCATCCTCCGAAGAAAACAAAAGGAGGAAACGACGAGAGCGACCTTTGAACGTTCGTCCGTCCGCGTCGCCGTTTGCCCGCGCTGCAGCGCCAATTCTATTTATAGTCGAGTATCGGACACGGTACTTCCGGAGAGGGAACGGCCGATCGCCGCGTCCTCCCCGAAACAAATTAGAAGAATCAGTTTGCGCGCGACGACCGACGGACGCGCTCGACGACGCGACGCTCTCGCCCCCGTCTTCGGCAGAACGCGCGATTTCCACGTCCTCTATCGGTAACGCTCCTAACCTCCGACAGGGGGTTCCGTTCTCTAACGGAAAGGCGAGGCGCGATTGATCGAGCGCGCCCCCCTCGCCCAGTTTCCCCGCGCCCCCCAACCCCCCGCAACCGCCTGAGGTTCGGAGTGTATATTACTCCCCTACTTACATCTTCATGAATTCAGGCTTCGGCTCTTTAGAAGTCACAAATTGTCCATCAAGTATGACGTTACGAAATCGAACGCGAGGACTCAATTCATTAATGTAAAGTTGGATTGGCCAGAAGCTACGACTTGAACTCTTAAACATTGAAGCGCCATCTGTGTTTACATTATAAATTAAAGCTCCCGGTAAGAGTTGTTGGACTTTCTGGTACAGACGACTGTCATATATGCGTATTAATCCATCATTTGGTGTTTGTTTTATTGATTCAAGGGTCTCCAATAAATCTGATTGCATGCTTGCATCACTCAGCATCATGTTCAATTGATATTTTATATCAATAGACAAAAATTGATTCGAACTTTCTGACGAAAGTGTATACTGCTTCTTACAAGATACACATTCAGTTCGCACATGGCACATTTTTTCTGCCAAACTTTTCGAGGCTATCAGTTGGTAGCAATTTTTAGTTTCACAATAGAAATGTAATGTCATTTTATCGCAAGGTGGATTAAAAACTTTTCCTCTTGCATAATAAGTTGCATTCCAGCATTCAAAATCAGGACCAGCTACAATCTTAACAAGATCTATCAAGTCATCTTGATTTTGGCGCGTGAGATTTTTTGTCACTGCATATGTTTCTATCATTAGCAATACATCCGATACCGTAAGATGAGATTCGGGAAACATCACGGTGGTACCATGCATCTTATCAGTATTGAAATGCAGATTGGATTTGTCTTGGGATTCGTACTGGGATTCGTCCGGGGACTCGTCTTGGGAATCGTCTTCATGTGCTGAAGTAGATTCACTTTTATTATTTTCGGATTGGCTTTCGCTCGAAGATAGGTCATCGGCTATTTGTTCAATGGGATCTTCGTTTGGATTCTCGTCCAGTAACATATAATTACGATCGTCAGTAGGTTTAATAGAAGCATTCGACAATGTATTGAGAAGGAAATCATGTTCCTCGTTCAGAAAACCAATGGTTGGTACTTCATTCTCCGACAAAGCAGGAAAAACGAAATTATCTGCAGAATTTGATGTTCCCGGTTGACAGTTTGAAACATTCTCATGGGGTACATTACTTTCTTCATTACCTGACGCATTCAACACGACATTGTAAGAAATATTTGTGATACTTTTGACAATTAAAATTACTTTTTAACTCAAAAAGTAGTGTACTATAAACATTTGCATTTTTACATGACAATACGGCCAGTCCTTAATAGGACTCATGGGTTCATCATATTGGAAATCGTGACGTCAAAAGCGAGAAATTCACACTTAAAGTTCTTGCGTGCCATTTTTAAATAAAATAATATTTTAACAAAAATACACTTTAGATTGTTTTAGGACACTTGTAAAATGCTCTTTTTCTCTTGACAGTTCATAAACAACCGTAAAATAAATGAGATATTGTTCCGGATTGGGCGAGCTCACGCGCACGGCGAGCCCTTCGCGACGGATGAAGACACGCTACCGCGATCCCGTTCTTATCGGCCGCGTGCGAAAGTCCAAGAGCGCTTCGCGACCAATCAAATTGCGCGAGATTTCGCATATCGACCCGCACATCTATCAATATCGATTGGCATGGTTCTTCATCCTCGCGTCGCGGCGCCGCCGGTGACGAAAGACAGAGTCGATATGAAGCCGGCCGGTGAAAGACACGTGCGCTTCTAACTGGTGAAATCGGCCGGTGGGCTACGCGATAAAGTCTCCGCTCGCCCCGCGTCAAGATTCTCCGCTCGTGCCGACAGAATATCAGCTCGTTCCGCGTCAAGATTCTCCGCTCGTGCCGACAGAATATCAGCTCGTTCCGCGTCAAGATCTCCGCTCGCGTCGACACGAGATCCGCGCTCGTGCCGCGACAAGATTTTCCGTTCGCGTCACGACGAGACATCCGCCATAAGCCTGCTGTCCCGCGTGCTGCAAGGACATTCGATCGTAGCCGGAAAGCGTAATTCACCGCGCCGACTCCATTCATCCGCCGTTTCCTACCGGACGACCATGAGGCGCATTCTAAGCGCCCTTCGTAACAAATAAGCGCCATGTGGCTGTGCTCAATCTCGCGGGCTGCGAGTGATCCGCGCCGCGTTCGGCCGTCACCCTTCGCGAGAGTCTCAATGCATTCTCGCCGACTGCGAGTGATCTGCGCCGCGTTCGGCCGTCACCCCTCGCGAGTGTTCAACTCTCAATGCAATCTCGCGGGTTGCGAGTGATCTGCGCTGCGTTCAGCCGTCACCCCTCGCGAGTGTTCAACCTCACGCAATCTCGCGGGCTGCGAGTGATCTGCGCCGCGTTCGGCCGTCACCCCTCGCGAAGTGTTCAAACTCCGCAATCTCGCGGGCTGCGAGTGATCTGCGCTGCGTTCAGCCGTCACCCCTCGCGAGTGTTCAACCGCATTGCAATTCTCGCCGACTGCGAGCGATCCGCACCGCGTTCGGCCGTCACCCTTCGCGCGAGTTCGATGCAATCTCGCTGACTGCAGGTGATCTGCGCCGTATCGGTCGTCCTCCATCGCGAGAGAAACTTTTCATCGCGTTCTAGACATTCCGCGATCATTTTCTGTGAGCGCCTTGTGCGCCGTGCGTTGTATCAGCCATGTTTCGATTAAGGCTACCTCGTTACCGTCCGACACGGCCATTTGTACAACGAGTGCTAGTCATGTGGTGTTCACGTGAGAGCGCGTGTGTGAAACCATAATAAATAAAGACTTTCTCTCACAGTACAATAACAAGTTTCGAATCTAATTGACATTGCCTGCTCGGCGATCCTACCGCGCACCTAAACGGAGCGCGAACCTCCCTACTCCGCACCGCTTCGAGACAAATCTGACTTCCGACTCAGAGGAGTCTCTGGTCCTTCGAATCGAAACAGATATGTAACAGTCATAATCATTTATGGCTGTTTATTAATTATTGACTGTCAAAATAAAAGGATAGTTTTACGAATAATTTATTTATTTTTTTATTTTGCTAAATTGTGCTAAAACTATCGAGTGTTTTCTGTTTAAATATCTTTTTACTTAAAATTGGCACGCAAGAAATTTTAATGTGTCATTTCTTGCTTCTGATATCACAAATTAAACATGACTGTGGCGAGTAGCCAGGAGCCTTAACCATTCGATTTATTAAATTAAGTTGCAATCTGACTAGCTCGTGGGGACTGAATATTCTTGAATGGATTACCCGCTTACTTTCTTTTTTTGCCTTTTTGGCTTTATTACGCTATTTATCACGTGTTCTCTTGCAAACTTGTGTAGACTCATATGATGGTGAGAGAATAAGCTTATAAACTTTCTAGCCCGAGAGCTGGCGTTAAAAAACTGCAAGAGTTTTGTAATAGCTGATTTTTTCACATAACGTTATATTGCGGGTGTACATGAGTCAGCACCCACTCGCAAGGTCAGGTACTGGGACACCTGGCGCCGGCGCGCTTTGAAATAGGTCAAATTATTAAGTGCAATAAAAGTGTTTTGTAATGGCTCAAATTTTGTGAGAAACTAATAAATAATATAAAAAACCGTTAGAAAGTGGTCAGACCGCACAGTTATGGGACGCAGCGAGTCAGCACCTCGCATAAGTGGTCGCAATAATTAGGTCAGTAAAACTGTTTCGAAATAACTGAAAATTTAGAAACTATTAAATTATTGCGTATAATGAAGGAAGAAAACAGTCAGACTTCAGTTTAATGAGACTGACGCAGTCAGCAGTCGTTTGAAGTGCGAAGATCAAGCGCGCGCGGCTGTTCCAAGCGCGTAGTGATTTGCTTATAATTAAATTCCATTTGTATTTAATAAAATGATTGAAAGATTTTTAACTAAATCACGATTGAAATTGTTATTTTTTACGTTATTTAATTAATTAATTAAAAATTTTATTATAATATAAATAAACAAGATCAAATTGTAAATTACAAAACTACAAATGAAGAAACAAAAAATTAAAAAAATTTTTTTTATAAAAAGTATAATTAAAGTATGACATAATATATATATACACTGACATAATACACTTTTTTCAAATAAACAATTAATAATCAATGTCGCTGTTATTTTCTTCATCTGATTGCTCATCACTCTCGAAATCAGCTTCTTCAGTGTCGTCTACCTGCTCAGACTCAGTATCTGTAAATAAATAATTATGCCTCATCTATAGTATTTTATACATAATAATTTATTGTTAAAAGCAAAATGTATGTAAATTATAATTTTTATAATTTTTCATATTTTCTCTACTCACACAAAACTTGTATATCACTCTGGTACTGTGCATCTTAAGGCAAAAAAATAAACGACCGGTGAGTCTGGCTAAAAAAAATGACAAATAAAGCTCGTACAGCATGACAAGCGGCGCGGGGCGGCGCTAGATTCGCGAATTAACGCGCCGTGAGAACAATCAAGGTTTGAAATAAGACAAATTGACGAGCTTGTACGAGCTGCGCGAGGCTCGCCGAATCATGCGTCGTTTATTTTTGCCTTAAGACTGACGCCGAATACCGACGCTCTGTTCAAACCATCTAACCAGTCCTTTTCAAAGCAGAAAAGGAAAACAACGTAAAAAATAACAATTTCAATCATGATTTAGTTGAAAATCTTTCAATCATTTTTTTATTAAATACAAATGAAATTTAATTATAAGCAAATCACTACGCGCTTAGAGCAACCGCGCGCGCTTGATCTTCGCACTTCAAACGACTGCTGACTGCGTCAGTCCCATTAAACTGAAGTCTGACCGTTTTCTTCCTTCATTATACGCAATAATTTAATAGTTTCTAAATTTTCAGCTATTTCGAAACAGTTTTACTGACCTAATTATTGCGACCACTTATGCGAGGTGCTGACTCGCTGCGTCCCATAACTGTGCGGTCTGACCACTTTCTAACGGTTTTTTATATTATTTATTAGTTTCTCACAAAATTTGAGCCATTACAAAACACTTTTATCGCACTTAATAATTTGACCTATTTCAAAGCGCGCCGGCGCCAGGTGTCCCAGTACCTGACCTTGCGAGTGGGTGCTGACTCATGTACACCCGCAATATAATGTTATGTGAAAAAATCAGCCATTACAAAACTCTTGCAGTTTTTTAACGCCAGCTCTCCGCCTATTCTTCTTTTTTGTCGGATCCATCGCGAAAATACATTCAACTAATAATTTTTATCGAAACAGTATTTTCTATAAGAACGAAGTGACATTAATAGATGTTTTGTATCAAACTCTAAGTAAATACGGCAAATAAATGAAAGCATTGAAATCGCAGTGTTAAATTTATCGGTTCCGGCATAACGGTTTACGGCCTGTATAAACCAGCCTTAATTAATTTGAAATTATCTGATCTTTCCAGAACCGATCAATAGTAGTAATATGTGCCCAGATAGCCAAGCGTAACATAACATATTAATTAAAATTTTTTTTCACATTTTTTAAAATAAAATATTTATTTTTATGTAATTATACACTTGCAAATATATATCTTATTCTTTGTAGACTAAGCTGATGTACATAAATGTAATTACAACTTCGTATAATTAATCATATTTACACATAACAATACATAACAACTCCGTAATGTTAATAACTGACGGTAATCATAATTGGAATAACATAAAATAATCGCAATAATAAATCTTTTACCCTGTTTTCAGTACATATTTAATTAAAGTTAAGTATGCACTTTAAACGGGTTCAGTTAACTTTAGTAAGTGTCAGCGACGCTAACTTGTGAAAAATATTGGGGGGCAGAAGGCAAACATTTCATATAACGACAAAAGTATGTAGATTATATGCTTACATATAGAACAAAGTATCGATAAATATATAATATTTACGCATACAAAATCGGATGAAAATCTTAATTTAAAAAAATAACTGTATCAACACATAGTGACATAATTGGAGGAAACTCTTCATCTGACGTTTTTTTTGGGGGGAGATCTTTCGATTAAAAACATAGGTCTGTCGCCTTTGACGTTATTAAACCAAGGGGTTCTACCCGAGGATATCCGCGACCAGAGTTATTCCCTTATGAAAAAGTAGTACTGGTTTTATTATTGGAAAAAGTGTTGGTGAAAGTACTGGAGACATAAGTACTCAAAGTACTACTAAATTTGATCATACTGACTTTGTCAGTTCTCCTTCCCAGTACTCATCCAATACTCATTCAGTACTCCCTTCAGTACTTCCTCTAGTACTTCCTCTAGTACTCCCTCCAGTACTCCCTCCAGTACTTTCTCCAGTACTCCCCCCAGTACTCCCCCAGTACTCCCCTTAGTACTCCCTCCAGTACTCCCTCCAGTACTCTTTTAATACTTATCGAATAATCGTGAGATACTAATGTATGGTACAGGCGCAGTAGGGAGAGTGGGCACCGTTGAACCACGTTTTTTCAAATCACATTAAAAATGATTTTTAAAAATGATTGTTAACTTTATTATAATATAAATGAGACTATTTGATGTTTAATATAATAAACTTTGTAAATGATTTAAGAAGTAAATTTTCAGAAAGACCTTGCAAAAATAATGATATTTTGAAATGCTGCGTTTGTCACAGTGGACCCCACGCATGGAGTCGATTGAGCCATAGCGTAGGGTACACTGTGACATGTAATGTGAAAGGTAGAGTACCCTGTGACACGTAGAAAAGATATGTTTAAATATTGTTTATTACAAATCTTTGGTCAATTGAAAAACCAAGACTGTGCTAGGGAACCAATTTATCAATAATCGTGTCATATTTGTTTCATCAGATGAGCTAAGAAATTGAAAACTGAAAACAACCTATAACCTCACTTTTTGTCGTAACCTAGGATATGTCAACGAATATTGCCTCACAGCGACTCAATTACATGTGATCTGTAACTAAAGGGTGAAAAAAAGAGAAAATAAAAGTGTGGATATGATTATCGATGGAAATTATTTTATTTTATAGGAAAATTTAGGCACTAACATTTACTATTCCGCGATCAAAACACGCTACGGAAACTCGCGCTGTCACGTAGGTAGGTTAGATAGTTCTGTAAGCGTGGCACAGAGGACCCCATCAACCTGCGTCACATTGGACCCCACTGAACAATTAAACGTTTTTGTGCGCACTTTGGTATTGAACCTAGATCCCGACAAACGTCTTACGATTTTTTTTTAACTGTAGAATCTCTAGAAATCTATACATATTGTTGCGCTCCGGTGACTTCCGCTCACACACTTTGCACTCCCGCACACGCTCGCGTTCTCACTCGCGACCCGTGGAATAAGGAAACACAGATTGGTATAAGGGAAGGGATGGTTTATTGCGTTCGTTTACAGTTCGAAAAGAGTGCCGAAACGTCCGCTCGAGTTTCAGAGGCAAGGAAATCTGACAGCCGGGTCGAATCAATAACACATAGTAACGCCCGTTGCTAAAGACGCTCCGCAGCGGAAAATACCGGGCGACGCTCACAGCGCGGGTGCAACACTGCCCCTTCCTCCCTTCTTCTTGATTGTCGTCCCAACAATCAGGGAGGGCAGTCTTCAAGCGATATCTCTTTTTCTGCAGGTTTCAGGACTCCGAAACGATCCTCGCCCATTTCCGAGCTATTGCTACGGGTTTTCAGGCTTCGCTTCCCTTTGTCCAACCCGCAATCTTCTCGCTCTTTCTCATGTCCTGACAGGACGAATTTGCAGGAACTCGCTTTCAGTTTCACCCCGACGTTGACTTTTTCGTCGCCGCATTCCACTCCGTCATCGACGTCACTGTTCCAGTCTTCGGACAAGAGGGGAGGGGGGGGGAACCTCCTGAGGACCCAACGTCATTTAGACTCCCCAAGTCCTTGCCTTGGCATTTGCCCAAGTCTCTCGGGAAACCTCAGTCGAAAACCGAAAGGCAGTCTTCAGTTAACTTTCTCCTTTGGAGAAGACGCGGCTGAGACTCCATTCCATAACCCCACTTGAAATGGATGCTCCTTTCTCGAAACTTTCCTTAAAGAACAAACAAAATACGCAGTAACACTTAACAAAATAATGTTTTTTTATTATTCATAAACCTTCCCCAATAGTTTATCGAGTTCCGATTCTCCTAACAATTATCTACTGACCTCTCTGAAAAAGGAGCTAATCTGTCCGCATGTACTATCTTTTTCTTATGTCGAGGTGACTTTTGAATACAAAACACCACATCACTTAATCTTTTTACGATTTGAAATGGGCACTTCCAATTTCTCTGTAGTTTTGGAGCTTTCCCTATTTCTCTTCGAGGATTGTAAAACCACACTTTCTGAGATTCCTGAAAAAGATTCTTTCTAGCTTTCTGATCGTACCAGTTTTTTACTTTAGAAGACCTAATCTCTAATTTTTCCCTAACCTCAAAACGAATATCCTCTAACTTTTCCCTCAAACTTCTGATAAAACTTCCTTCCGACTCATGCTTCTCCTCTCCGGGAGGGCTTCCTCGCAATAAGTCCAAAGGCAATCTAAGATCTCGGGCAAAATACATTTCTGCAGCAGTAACGCCCGTAATTTCATGTTTCGAAGACCTGTACGCTAAAAGGAATAAGGGAATCCACCGATCCCAATCTCTTTGATTTTCGGAGACATACCTGGCCAAATAATTGGTTATCGTTTGATGTTGCCTCTCAACCTGTCCATCGGATTATGGAAGCAAAGCAGTAGTCTTTGTTTTCTTAATTCCAAAAAGTTCCATTACTTCTACGAAAAGCTTTGATTCAAAATTTCTCCCTTGGTCCGTATGGACTTCTAAGGGGACTCCATGCATGGAGACAAATTGATTAACAAAGATTTCAGCCACTATTTTTGTTCTGATATTTTTCAAAGGAAAAGCTTCTACCCATTTGGTGAAACAATCCACAATAACCAATAAATATCTATTACCCAACTTTATCAGAGGAAGAGGGCCGAGTATGTCCATTTGAACCCTTTCGAAAGGAATCCCGACATTGTAAATTTGTAGCGGAGATTTTCCTTTTTCCGAAGGTCCCTTTTTAGAAACACAGATTTCACAGGACTTACACCAATCCTCTACGTCACACTTACAAGTGGCCCAATAAAATCGCTTTCGGATTTTCTCAAGGGTCTTATTAATCCCAAAATGACCACCCGACGAAGAATCATGCGCCTCTTCCAAAATTCGTTTAATTCGTTTCCGGGGAACTACGAGCTGGTAAATCCGAGATTTTAAATTAGGAGTCTCCCATATTTTATAGAGGATACCATCCCTCAAGGTAAGAGCGTCCCAATAAGAAAGATAAACCCGAGCCGAAACGTCTCTCGTAGAAATCTCAGTATGAGACAGACGCACTCCCGACTCCTTGCCTCGATAAATTACCGTGATACTGAGATCTTCTAATTGATCTTTCCTCCATTCGTCCAAAGTTTCTCACTGTAAAATTATCCGTGCGATTGTTTTCGGCTCCCCAGCACTTTTCTTCGCTACTTTTTCGCAAAAAGTGCAGTTATCTTCTTCACACTGACGCCTGGAAAGACCATCGGCGTTTCCGTGTGAAAGACCCTTTCGATAAATAATTTCAAAATCGTACTGTTGGAGTCTTTCCAATCAACGAGCTAACTGTCCTTCCAAATCCTTGAAGGGCATGAGCTATCTAAGGGAGGCATGGTCCGAACGAATAATAAATTTGCGCCCCAAAAGATAATACCGAAAAAATTTCACCGAATCTACTATAGCTAGCAACTCTCGACGAGTTACGCAATAATTTTTCTTCGTTTTGCTCAGAACACGGCTAAAGTACGCAATAACTTTCTCTAACCCCTCCTGTCTTTGAGACAATACCGCACCGATCCCAATGTTGGAAGCGTCCGTGTCTAACACGAACTCACCCTCCCCTTTTGGAAACGAAAGTATCAGGGAGGACGTTAACACTCGTTTCAAACTTTCAAACGAATTCTGACATTCTTTTTCCCAAATAAATTTTACTTGATTCCCGGTTAACGTAAAAAGGGGTTTTGCCAAAAAAGAAGCCCTTTACGAATTTCCGGTAGTAAAAACAAAAACCAAAAAAGCTGCGTAACTGTCTTTTGGAGTGAGACACCGGCAAATCCTTCACGGCAAAAATCTTATCGGGATCTGTTGCAATGCCTTCCGCTGAAACCACATGTCCCAAATATTTTACTTTATTTCCAAAAAGTACACATTTTTTAGGATTAATTTTCAAATTAGCTAAACGTAATTCAGAAAATACTTTCCTCAAATTCTCCAACATCTCCTCGAAACTTTTTCCAAAAATAATAACGTCATCCAGATAAGTTAAACAAATCTTCGATAATTTCTGTAGAATTTTTTTCATTAATTGTTCAAAGGTAGCAGGAGCGTTACGAAGACCAAATGGCATCACAATGAACTGCCATAACCCATTTCCGATAGAGAAAGCTGTTTTTCACGATCCTCCGGGCGGATCTTAATTTGCCAATAACCGCTCTTAAGATCAAGAGTAGAGAACCAACTATTGCCTGATAATTGGTCCAGGATGTCATCAATCCTGGACAAGGGAAAAGAATCCTTTTCAGTAACCTCGTTAACTTTCCGAAAGTCAATACAAAAGCGGAATGAACCATCTTTCTTTTTGACAAGAACAACCGGAGAAACCCAAGGGCTAAGAGACTCCTCAATTCCGCCCTGTTTCCTCATTTCTTCAATGATTTTATCGACTTCCTTTCGCATCCGGAAAGGAACACGTCGGGGAGTTTGCTTAATCGGAGTAGGATCCTTCAAATTAATCTCATGACTAACGACTTCGCAATTTCCTGCAACGACGTCTTCAGAAAATACATCCTGAAATTCATTCAAAAATCCAGCAAAGACCTCCCTCTGTCCTGCGTCCAAGTTTTCAGAATCTTTTTCAAACAGCTTCCTTCAAAAAAGGAGGAACTTTTTTCGGAAGAAATTTACTACCCGAGAGCAACTCAAAACCCTTTCGAATTTCTGACTCCGTTTTTCCAAAAAACGAATCAAAAATACCTTCTAGATTTATGACTTTTAAGAAATCTCTCCCCAACAATACACTGATCGTCGAATTTCCACCACGTACATTAAAATCTTCTCAGAAAATTTTCCTATTCAAACTTCTACCTCTATTTTAAATTCCACAGGGACTCTCTCTCCCATGAGATAGCGAAGAGAACAATTCTCGACTCGAATTTCCCCTCTAACCTCTCCGAGAAACTTCCTACTCAAAATGGAAACATCGGAAACCTGTATCGATTTTAAAAGGAACAATCCCTCCCTTTCAATTTCCCCTTGTAACAAAAATTATCATAATCACTCTTATTACCAATCTAACAAATTGTAACTTCCGGGGTTTTATCTGCGCGGGTCACTCTCCCCCCGCTGAGAGTAACTATTCCGCGTTTCCCTTTTCCGTGTTTGCGGGACATTCGGCCGGAAAATGCCCGACCTTCCCACAAAGCCAGCACTCTTTGGCAGAAGCACGGTAGCGGTTATCGCGAGAGTAGCCCCTGCGACCGTTTTCCTCCTTCTTTTCTTCTCCCTTCTCGTCGCCCCCGTTTTGTAGCGCGAACTTTTTATCCCCTTTTCCGAAATTCTCCTTTCTTTTACCGAACCCTCTCCGTAAATCATTTTGACGGCTCTCGCCCTCTCAACCGCTAATTCAAGGAAGTCACACCTTCCAATTGAAGGGTTTTCTTCACATATCCGTCCGTTAATGCCGAGATAAATTGCGCACACGCAATTTTATCTCGAACCGCGAAGGGACACTCGGGATACGCCAAGCGAACAAGCCTCTCCAATTCGGAACCGAGAGACGCAAAATCCTCTCCGAATTTCTGTTTCCGCTTTGTAAAATATTGAATAATAATTTTGAAAAAGGTGCCCCTCCCTCGAAACGCAATTCTAAGCTTTGATTTTAATTTCCGCGTGCTCTAGATTATCGACATCCTCGACCGTATCTAAAATCCGAGCGCGCCTTTTCCCCTTAGACACGAGGCCAATGCGATGGTCTTCGACTCGTCACTCCACTGATTCGCGCGCGCAATTATTTCAAATTGTGAGAAAAATTTCCGCAACGGAACCGACCCATCATAAACGTCGGGCTTGAGCTTGTAACCAAGCTCCGTGCGCGCGACGCTCTCACCCGAATTAGTTCGCGCCTCGCTCACTCCCGGATACGTGGAACGGGTCGACGGATCCTCGCGCAAATTTCTCGCTCCGGGAGAACCGAAACTCGCTCCCGCATTCCCGGTATCGCCAGACGCTCTATTAATAAATGGACTTAGCTGGATCTCTCGTCGAAGCTGAAGAAGCTTCCTCGTCCCGACGCAGCAGCTCCGCCGTGTGTATCGCCTCTCTCTGTGTATCTGCTCCTCCCGCATCGCTCGCATCTCCAGGAGGACCGCCTTGTAAGAGTCTTCCGCCTGCGATGCGGGCTGCGGAAGCACTTGCTGCAGGAGTCGCGGCCCGAGTCCTTTTCCTTGAAGGGGCCGCCGTCGTAGTTATCCCACTCGTTCCTTCGCCGCTCATAACGATTGGTAACGATTGGGACGTTCGTCCAATCCCGGACGAGCCCCCAAAATGTTGCGCTCCGGTGACTTCCGCTCACACACTTTGCACTCCCGCACACGCTCGCGCTCTCACTCGCGACCCGTGGAATAAGGGAACACAGATTGGTATAAGGAAAGGGATGGTTTATTGCGTTCGTTTACAATTTGAAAAGAGTGCCGAAACGTCCGCTCGAGTTTCAGAAGCAAGAAAATCTGACAGCCGGGTCGAATTAACAACACTTAGGCCCGGTCTACAATCAGTCATATGTCGGAGACGGATATCGCAACGTAGCCGATGGTCCAATGAGGAAAATTTGTTTCCGAAAAAGAAATTCTCTCATTGGATCATCGGCTACGTTCCGACATCCGACTCCGACATATGACTGATTGTAGACCGAGCCATAGCAACGCCCGTTGCTAAAGACGCTCCGCAGCGGAAAATATCGGGCGACGCTCACAGCGCGGGTGCAACAATATCAAAAAGTTATGATAAGTATAATAAAAATTTACTTTGCAAGGCTCCAATTACATATCTGTCTTTAACTAAAGTATATATACTTATTTCGGCATAATTTCTTGATGGAAGTTATGTGTTTTGAAAACTAAAGTTATATGTTTTGAAAACTAAACTAAAGTTTTCATACCCACCGTCACTATTTTAACGCAAAACGTTAATACAGAAAACTCGCACTGCCACATTGGACCCCGTGGCTCAAGGGAGCCCACTCTCCCCTACTTACGCAGTACTATCCAACTAGGAATCCTGTTGGAGACATGCAAGGGGACAGACGTGTCTGCATGAGCTCCGCATATAGTGTTGTACTTGCGTAATTCAAATTGTGTTTTCGACGGAAATTTTACTATGGGGTGATTCTGGGCGGTTCTGGGCGGCTTATATGCGTCCTATTATCTGAATATTATTCAGAATTTATAAACATTTAACTCGGATTCACTAATTATATTCCAGGGGCTATGCCCGTGCGCTTTACGGTTGCTTTATCCTCGCTTGTGGAGTGATTTGATGGCTGTACATTCATATATGCTGAAGACCTTTTATGGATACTACATCATCTAAAATAGATGTGACTTTACCAATTCGATTGCGTTCAATCACGGATGTGGCTTTACAAATGAGACGGCCACCTTCTTGGAGAGATTAGAGATGGGAGATTGACAGGACGATAACTTTTTTATATATGCATTAATGGGTCTTACTATACTTAAGGAAGGACGCTCTATATTGTTATAGCGATTGTATGGTGAGTCTTGACCCAATTGTGTGTTATATGTACATTTAATTTGTGATTTCCATATGTGCCGTTATACGACCATTTTTGGAAAGATCTTTGTCTTTCTCGCCTCGTGGTAATAACGAGGGTTTTACAAAATGGCTGACTTGAGTGAATATCTGAAATTAAGATGGCCATGAGGAAACATGACTGTACTGGGCCATCTATAATGACGGCCGCCGGTGTCCTTTACTGGCTATTTACTTGAGTTCGACTAACAAGGGAACCTCGCGAAGTGGAAAATTCTGATTTTAATGAAACTTTCCACACATGTAGGGGGAGTAAAAAGATGAATTTAGATATTTTTTGTAGCGGCCCAAAAACGGTTTTAAGGGGTGAAACCACTGCTCATATGTAGAGCGGTTTTTTGCTTTTCTCGATATATTTCGAAAAGTATTCGAGATATCAAAAAATGTTTCAAATAAAAGTTTTATAGTAAAATCTTCTCTATTCAACAACATTAATAAAATTTAAAAAAAAATTTTTTATTTAAAAAATTATTTTTTAAAAATATTATATTAATGTTATTGAATAGAGGAGATTTTACTATAAAACTTTTATTTGAAACATTTTTTGATATCTCGAATACTTTTCGAAATATATCGAGAAAAGCAAAAACCGGCTCTACATATGAGCAGTGGTTTCACCCCTTAAAACCGTTTTTGGGCCGCTACAAAAAATATCTAAATTCATCTTTTTACTCCCCCTACATGTGTGGAAAGTTTCATTAAAATCAGAATTTTCCACTTCGCGAGGTTCCCTTGTTAGTGCCGTTGGTAGACTTGTGCGCGTATGAGCGTCGGCACCGCGGGCCGATACTCTGGACGTGCACATCGTGTCGTGTGGACGATCTTTATGAGTGTCTCGGGACTTGTCTCGTCGGACTGTTGCCCCGTTGGATTTGATGTACTTCGTGTCGATACACGGTGACGAGTCGATACTTCCGTTTTCATTCTTATATCAATTATCAAAACGTGTTTTTCTCCTTCGAGAATTGCTAGTTTGACTCTTTTGCACGAGACCGCGGTCATCGGGCGGTCTACGTGGTCATCGTGACAGCTGGGCGGAGTTCGATCGTGAAATGGCACTCCCGGTGGTCATTTGGCTATCTCGGTCTGGCCGATTACCGGCCAGTCGGGACACGGGCACGGACAGTGGTTTCGGAGTGCGAGTACGGATAATATTGCATCGTCTTACTGTAGGGCGAGATGTGCGCTCGTCTGGGAGTTTCTTAATAGATGATTTAGACTGAAAACTGTCTATCTTAGCGTTCGTTGCACTGCTGTATTGCGAATTCCTAATTTTGAGATAATATAGGCTTATTGTATTTCGCGCCTCTTCCTCAAGATAACACGTAGTACTCCCTACTCTATGCCGAGGCGCCACAATCTTTACAGCTAAAACAAAACGTTTTTCTCCCTCCTAGGGGACTTCTCTCGTGTCCGCGCCCAATGCGTCATTCTTTATTCTTGTGCCGAGATAGTCACTTCGCCATTAGTAAAATGGGAAAAAGAAAATACAAAGAGGTCGGATTCGGACGATGAATCCAAAGAAAATAGGATAACTAAGAAGATGAAACGCCTGTCGAGAGATCTTCAAAAAGCTTGAGGATCGAATACAGGAAGAGACGGGCACGTAAGTATCAGGTTAATCGAAAACTCGATTGCCATCTTTTTCTATTCCGCCTCGTAAGCAGGGTCGGACGATAATGTTTTTATGCTTATCTCTTGGTACACATTCGTCGCGTCATAGGCTCTAACCTATGAACGAGTCACAGGCTCTAACCTGGTGGCAAGCTTTAGCTTACGACGAATGCCTCGTGTACGCCGCAAGGCAAACGATTTTATCGTTTGCGGAGACTGAGTCTCTTGACGTATAGATAATATACGTATTGGCTACACACTCGTCACGTCATAGGCTCTAACCTATTGACGAGCCACAGGCACTAACCTGATGGCGAGCTTTGTCTCAGGACGAGAGGCATATAGTGTACCTCGGTGTATACACCGTTAAATATATATTGGATACACACCATCGTGTCATAGGCCCTAACCTATTGACAAGCCGCAGACTCTAAGTTAGTCTTTCGATTTCGTCTTATGATGAATGACGTAATGAACCTCAGTGTGTACGCTTTAAGACAAGCGGTCTTACTTGAGACGAGATCTCTAAGTAATGCATGTATATGTTTAATATGCATATACATATATATACATATATACATGTATATACATATATATATATATATATATATATTTATATATATATTTATGTGAGTGTGTGTTGTACACATATATAAAACGGTCCTAAAAGAAATGTGATTTATTAGGAAACCGTGATTCGAGGTTAGAGGATGGTGATCAAAAACGGCTGAAATCATCCAGGGACAGAGACAGGAGGAATCTGTCACGAAGCTCTTCACGAACTCCACCCAATTCTCCATTTATTCTGTCGGATGATGATCAACGATCGCCCTCGATTGACGAGGAGCTCACTGCGGATGCAACGGAAGTTGCGTTGGGCGGCGAGGTCGTGCCGACCTCGAATCATTCTCATGATCCGCCCGTTGGTACTTTTACAGCACCGACAGAGGCTTCTATTGAACATCAATCGACAGTAAAACCGGGAGAAGATTCATCTTCTTCAAATGCCCAAAAAACCGAGGTTTCTGGGCAAGAGAATGAACTCATTATTGAAGACCTGGATGAGGAAATTTTGGAGGCAATTGGCAAGCGAGTTGCAGAAGACAGAGTGCTGGCCCCAGCTATTCCTAAAAGTATTGCTGTTCGGCTGGAAGACATTTTGAAGAAAGGTCTTCCAAAGGAGGAAAGAGAAAAACTAATCAAGGAACATGCACCGCCAAAAAATTGCGTCTTGATTGATCCTCCTAAGCTAAATGAGGAGATTAAGGTTTCTATAGCGGAACCGTCAAAAAAACGAGATGATCGAATCGTCGATAAACAAAAGAAAATTACTGCTTGTCTCGCCTTAATGGGTAGCTCCATAGTTGATATTATTAATAATAGCAAGGCGGATAAAGGAACTCCGATATTGCCACCAGCGCAAATTGCCTTAGTTAAAAAGCTCAGTGAAGCTGCACGGTTGTTGACAGATCTGCAGAGAGATGAAACCCTGACTCGCAGAAGTCTAATTCTTGCTGCGATCAATAGCTCACAGAAAGAAACATTGGAATCATCAACAGCTGATGAATGGCTTTTTGGTCAAAAATTAAATGAGCGTCTTAAGGCGGCAAAGACAATCGAACGATCGGGAAAGGACCTGAAAGCAAAGCCTAAAATCTCTAAGAAGCCAAAAAACTTCAAGGCTCCGCCTCGTCGTCAGCCTTTCAAGCCCAGGACGTCGGGCGGGTTCCGGAACAAATTTTACAATCAAAATCAGTCCAACAAGAAGAACTGGGGGACTCAGAATACGGGAGACCGCAATCCCCAATCACAAACCCCAACACAACAGAAAAAAGCTTAGCTTTAAGTGATGTAAGTAGATCAGCTGGCAGGTTAAAAAATTACCTGAATAAGTGGAAAAACTTAACTTCCGATTCCAGAATTTTAGATTGGATAAAGGGTTATAAAATTCCTTTTACAGAATTAGTAATTCAAAATACAATCCCTAGGGAACCTTCATGGTCACTAAAAGAAAAAATTCAGGTTAAAGAGCACATAGATCAGTTAATTTCCAAAGGAGTTATTAGTAGGTGCCATCCACAGAAGGGACAATTTGTATCGGGTATCTTTTTAATTCCAAAACCAGATGGTTCAAGTAGATTAATTCTTAATCTTAAAAAATTAAATGAATTTATTGAAATAGACCATTTTAAAATGGAGGATTATAAAGTAGCTTGTAAATTAGTAAGTCACAATTGTTTCATGGGTAAATTAGATCTTAAAGATGCTTATTATATGATCCCAATTGACAAAAAATATAAAAAATATTTAAGATTTTCGTTTGATGGCAATCTTTATGAATTTAATTGCTTACCCTTTGGCCTCAACACGGCTCCATATGTTTTCACGAAAATCATGAAGCCAGTAGTAGCTTATCTGAGAAACTTAGGGTTTTTATCAGTTGTTTATCTTGATGATCTGTTATTGTTTGGAAACACGTATTCGGATTGTTTAAAGAACATAAAGGCATCTCTAAATGTGTTAGAAAGTCTAGGTTTTATTATTAACGAAGATAAGAGTCGTAAAATTCCAGCACAGACCCGTAAATTTCTTGGTTTTATTCTAGATTCACAAAAAATGACGTTAGAATTGCCACTAGAAAAGAGATACAAGGTTCGTGATCAGATCAACATTTTCAAGAAATTGGAAAAATGCAAAATTAGAGATTTTGCTCAGTTGATAGGATCCTTGGTATCGTGTTGTCCAGCCATCCAATACAGTTGGGCACATATCAAAAATCTCGAAAGGGAAAAATACTTAGCTCTTTTAAAGTCAAATGGCAATTATGATGTAAATATGCAATTGAGTCAAACTTTACAAGATGATTTCTCTTGGTGGGAGTCAAATATTTTACACAGAGTCTCAAGTATTTCTAGTCGTGAATTCAGTTTGGTTATTTTTCAGACGCTTCTCTCACGGGTTGGGGAGTTTCGTGCAACAACAATAGAGCTCATGGTCTCTGGAGTGAGTCCGAAAGGCTACATCACATTAATTACTTAGAGCTTTTATCAGCTTTCTTTGGGCTCAAATGTTTCGCCAAAGATCTTCAAATTGCAATATCCTGTTAAGAATCGACAACACTACAGCGATTTCTTATATAAATCGTATGGGTAGTATAAGATTCAAAAAGCTTAGTGATCTTGCGAAGACCATTTGGAAATGGTGTGAAGAACGCGAAATATTCATTTTCGCATCATATATTGCTTCAAAGAATAACACTGAAGCAGATTTTGAATCCAGAAGATTGGATAAAGAAACAGAGTTCGAATTGTCAGATGTAGCTTTTCGGAAGATTACTAGTAAATTCGGTTATCCGGATATAGACTTGTTTGCTACTAGAATTAACGCAAAATGTAAAGATTATGTGTCCTGGACAAGAGATCCAGGTTCAATAGCGATCGATGCTTTTACTATAAACTGGAATAAATCCTTCTTTTATGCTTTTCCACCATTTATACTGGTTACTAGAGTCTTACAGAAAATAAGATCGGAAGGAGCAGAAGGTATAGTTGTAGTACCACGATGGCCAGCACAGCCGTGGTTTCCCTTGTTCCTTTCAATGCTGGAATCGGAGGTTTTGACATTTAAGGCCGATAGTAATACCTTACTCTCACCCGATAGGGAGCCACATCCGCTTTGGAAGTCTCTTACCCTGGTGGCCGGGAAGTTATCAGGGAAGCTTTCCTGTTAAGAGGCGTTCCAAAAGAATCCATAACAATTACTATGGCTTCCTTAAGCGAGTCTTCCTTTAAGCAATATAACTGCGCATTGAAAAAATGGTGGATATTTTGTAAAGATAAAGGTTTATCTTTTTACGATGCTGAAGTAGCAGACATCGTTAAGTTTTTAACTATAGAATTTGACAACGGGGCATCTTACGGATCCCTTAACGGCATGCGATCCGCTATTTCTCTTATCTTAGGCTCAGAAGTAGGACCAAAATGAGATTATTAAAAGGTTTTTCAAAGGATTGTCAAAATTAAGACCCCCGAAGCCGAAATATGATTCCACGTGGGATCCAAGTTTAGTTCTTGATTATTTCAGAGACTTACGAAACGAGGACTTAGCCTTAGATAAGTTAAGTAAGAAATTAGTATCGTTATTAGCGTTAGTAACTGGGCAAAGAATTCAAACTTTGTCGTTAATTGATATAAGAAATATAGTTACCAAAGAGAACTTGATAGAAATTAAGATTCCGGAGAGAATAAAAACCTCTAAACCCGGAAAATATCAACCAGTGTTAACTTTGCCTTGTTACAAGGAAAATTTGAACATTTGCCCAGTTAATACGCTGCAATGTTATCTCAAAAAGACAAAAGAGCTTAGAAGAGATATAACGAGTTTATTTATTTCATTTAAAAAACCGTTTAAGAAAGCATCAACTCAGACGCTTAGCCGATGGGTAAAAAATGTTTTGTTGGAAAGTGGCATAGACACAGATATTTTCTCAGCGCATAGTACTAGACATGCGTCTACGTCTGCGGCGAAACGCAAAGGTATTAACATTGACGTAATAAGAAAATCAGCGGGTTGGACAGAAAGATCAGCCACTTTCACAAAATTCTATGATAGACCCATCGTTCAGGACTTAAGAGTATTTGGGCGAGCAATATTAGATTAGTAAGAAAAAGTTAAATAAAACTGTTTGATATTCCTTATTATCTATAACAAACATTTATTTTATAATTACACAACCGTAGCCAACTTTCAACATCTACGTGTTATCTTGAGGAAGAGGCGCGAAATACAATTTAATGATTAAACGAACTTACCTGTAAGTGAAGTTCTATCATAATTGTATGAAGCGCCTCTTCCGAAAGATGGGTCCCTCCCTATACCCATATCCGACAATTTCGGATCCCGTAACTCTTAGGGCTACGGCTGAACTTTGAAAAAAATGACGCATTGGGCGCGGACACGAGAGAAGTCCCCTAGGAGGGAGAAAAACGTTTTGTTTTAGCTGTAAAGATTGTGGCGCCTCGGCATAGAGTAGGGAGTACTACGTGTTATCTTTCGGAAGAGGCGCTTCATACAATTATGATAGAACTTCACTTACAGGTAAGTTCGTTTAATCATTAAATTGTTGGACTGCTTGATTAGTTTAGTTTAATATTTGAACAGCGTGCGTTGACAGATGTAATACACCTATATTCTTACAGTTTGAGTCTCTATGTAGGTTTTAAACATGTATTGCGTTAATTACAAGGATCTTATCTACTATGATTAATACTGTGAGATATTGCGTGCTGACGTTAGTTAATTTATACTAAATTATGTCTTATAAGTCATGTATATTGATATGGTCTCTTGTCTGGTGTTAATGTATTATATGTTTCAGTACTGTCTTGTAACGTTACATGTTGCAATA
This sequence comes from Temnothorax ravouxi, assembly GCA_030770255.1. Lineage (NCBI taxonomy): Eukaryota > Metazoa > Arthropoda > Insecta > Hymenoptera > Formicidae > Temnothorax > Temnothorax ravouxi. The sequence continues at coordinate 21,066 of JASTWP010001877.1, read as the reverse complement.
AATAAATAATTCTTTTTATATGATTATGTTGCGGAAATACTTACTATGTTGTGTTACGTCCTGCGAACTCCACGATTTCCCTTTTCCGCTTAAATTCCTCTGCGCTCAGGATAGCCGTTAAGATTAGGATAAGGTAAACTAAGCACGGACGGTTGTCGATCGACGAGTGAGCCTTGATCCTTGCACATTCCTTTTCCTTTTTTTATAGGTAAAGTATCTGTTTACCTAGGCACTTAAACGCAACCTTCCAGATGACGAATTACTGACGGACGGAGCATACGTGACTGGATTTTCATCGGCCTTGTCAGGCCTAAAACTGAAAGAATGTAAACCTGGCGACACGACGCGCCAAATGGGCCTTAATGGGTTGATGAAGATCTTTATTGCATCAAGCGAGGTTCCAAAATGCACGTACGATGTTTCCGACAAGCGGAAACAAAGCCTGAGACGTGTCCGTAAATATACGTAGGCAGAGGTTTTTTGCTTGCATTTAAGATTAAGAGGTGTGCATCGTCCGTCAACACAAAAACAGGGCCGCGAGATAAAAAAAAAACCCTAATAAAGGAGAAACCAGCAATAACCGAAAAACAAGTGAGTCACTGGAGGAAGCGATAGGTTGCACCCCCAATAAGACAGTGGGGGCCTACGAGAAAGACTCGCCAATGAACAGTCGGAAAAATCGACAACCGTCTCTGGTTTTCTAGGATAGGTAAAATTTAAGAATCCACCTCTCGGGTAAAAACATCCCACCAACGAGAAACCCTTTAAACAAAAAATTAGAAGCATCTCTCCAACCCGGAGTTCCCCAAATGAAAACCTGACACATCCCACATGAAATTCATCCCTTCCATCCCTTTAACTTTCCTATATAAACCCTGACATTGCGGCACTCCCTCTCAAAGCTTCTGAGTCTCTTCAAGCCTCCCAAGCTTAGTCTCGTGTTATTCCCGGATTACAATCGTGATCTCTTCCGCTTTTGAGTCACGATTCAGCACTTATTGTTAGAATCAGTGCAACACATCAGACCGCACACGTACGACTTGTTCCGTCTTTCCCCTCTACCAAGGGTCATTCGAGGCGCAGTCATCAAGTGCTCATCAATCGGTGTCCTCGAACTCTGCAAGTAGTAAGTCCTATACACACACACATATATACATATACCTCACCTCCCCGTCTTTTTACATATTCACGTGTTAGGGAAGTCTCTCAGTTATAACCCTTCCATCTCTCCTATTGCTTTGAGTTAGTTGGCTCGGCGGACTCGAGGTATGTTGCTCTGAGTTAACTGATTCGTCGGTGGACTCGGGGTACACTGCTTTGGGTTAGCTGGGTCGGTGGACTCGATGTATATTGCTTTGAGTTAGCTGACTCGTTGGTGGACTCGAAGTACTCCTTAGATTTAATCTCCAAAACCTGAGGTGACTTCCCCGCACTTGACGGATTTAAATATTAACGATCCGCTAACTTCTAGTGGATTCGGCCGGTCCTACCCATAAGAAGTCGCGAAACGCCGCGAAACACGAGAGACGTCGCCACAAGCGGGCGCGGAAGGAAGCGGAGGAACCCTGTTCCTCACAGCCCGGTCCTTCGTGTCTCGCCACTCCACCGCCCCTACCAGCCTTCTCGGAGGAACCTTGTTCCTCACAGCAGTGTCGCCCCGTCGTACCATCTCGCCCTATTATTCTCCCATCTCGCCCTTCCCCCGCACCTTCTCGTCCGGTTTGTTGGGTGGCCCCATTCCGCGTGGTCCCCGTCAACCCGATCCAGCCGCCCTCCTCGAACCCCCCGCTTCTCCCCTCCTCTTCCCGAACTCCATCCCCGACCCCGTCAACTGCCTCGACCGTTCTCGGGGAAATAGACGAACCCGAGCTTATCACATTAGATGATTAGATACAAAAATATGTTAAAATAAATTTAATTTATTTATTATATTCCGACAATTAGACATCCGACTTTTGTATGTTTTTGATACATCCTGCACTCAAACCTATCTCATGTTTAATTTGATTAATTAACCTAAATTTATAATAAATGTTTTGTTTGTATTAAATATATGTTTCTCGGTTTATTCATAACTTAAGACCTCACCACTACTCATCCCTCCCTCGAGATTGCACGAGGTCCGATCCTGAGTTAAAGGGATTAAATTTCCTGACTCGAAAGAGGACCGACGATCGCACCGCTCACGGAAGGCGTCCTACCGTCCCTACGGACGTTGACCCTTCCTGAGCCATTGAAAGGTGCGTTCGGCTCGCGCCACGCGCCTCAGAGCGTGTACCTGCGAGCGATATTCTTAAGCATTCTAGTTGCGTCCTTCCTTACCCCGACCCCTCTGGTTAGCCTTTCCTTCGCTTCCCAGTTTTTTCTTATCATAATCCTGGGGTTGGACGTAACAGTTGTATTTCGTGCTCTTAACCTTTCTTTTAGGCTCTTGATTGTAAAGGCTGGATTAAAAGTGTTGGGTAGGTATTGCGACTATAAAGAAGTAACAACTATATCTTACTGACCTACGGGCCACACTTCATAACAAATGAATACGATCGTGTTATCCTAGCGATTCTGAATACTAGATTTCCCTGGTCACACGTGTGTACGTGGTTTTAAGTCGGATACAAACAACTGATTGATGAACTTGAATGGCAATACATATAAACAATCATTAACAAATGGACCTGTATAGTATCGTAAGGTCTCACTGAAAGATGCTGAACCATCATATGAAATTTTTACGCTTCACTTATATCATGTAAGCAATTAGATCTGAATAACAGCGTTGGATGTACTTATCTGACAATATAAGAGCATAGTCCAGTTTGATAGCTTTTCTTCTAGACATTCGAAGTCACTGTTTTTGCTGTGGTTAATGTTATTTTTCTTCAAACTTGATCTGCAACATGTCTCGTCTATTCTATTATTTTATCGTTTTTTTTTTGTTCTTGTTCCTTGTGTAAATACAAAGGGGTCCGTTATATGTGCTCAGCGCATGTTCTGTACAACCTATGAATAATACAAGGATACCTAACCTCTATATGTCTAACTAGCTGGTTACCCGGGCTTCGCCCCGGAAGACATGTGTAGTAAGACACGAAATAGTCTCTCTCTAGCCCCCCCCCCTCTCTCTCTCTTCTCTCTCTCTCTCTATTCCCTCTTCCTCTCCCTCTCCCTCTTTGCCGAATTTTTACTAAAAGTATATGAAGTAGGGGTAGAATTTTCCGGGGAGTACCATAATGTGTATTGTTTTTTGTTACCAATTTTATGGAAACCGGTTTTTCTAATTTTTCTAATTTTTCGAGAAATAATTGACTGAATCTCATTCGTTAGTGTATCGAATTTTTACCAAAAATATATGAATACCTTAATATCTCCATTATATCTTACAAAAGAAGCGAAGCTTAAATATGACAGTCATTTAAAATGTAAATGTAAATGTTTTTTAACAGAAATTTTAAAGAATTATTGAGTAATTAACCAAATTCTTTTTAAAAATGTCCGTGGTTGCTCTAACTTTTTTTTGGAAATTTTGAGATTGCTCGCTCGCATCTTTATACAGCGACCGTTCAAGAAAAGCAACTCAAAAAAGAGATTGAATTTTGAATTTGAGAAGCCAATTAACTTGAAACTTGGTGACATTTATGAGTATATGTTCGGCTCGAACTTCTGAGCTCGAACTTCTGTAGCCGAACATATACTCATAAATGTCACCAAGTTTCAAGGGTAAACCAAAGAATGATGTCGCTGCCCTAGATATAGAGGTCGATGTTAAATTTCACTAATGCGAAAATATACGACGGTGCGCGTAGCGGGCGCGAGTCTTTTATCTATATCATTCTCTATCTTTTATTAGTTCGCGTACATACAGACAGAAAACGGTACTTATTCTCTCTTTTCGTTACTGACTTTTTAGAAACCGGTTCGATCCACTAACGAATGAGTAGTTCACAGACAAACGGACGGACAGACGGACAGACAAACAGTTGGGTTTTATATAATAGTATCTATAATTTTTTGAAATTCGGTAAATTATTTTATGATATTTACGGGTGGTGTATGTTTGAACGTTAACAACTTAAAAACTATTGGACCGAATTTTTAACACAAATATATGAAATAGGGGCAGAATTTTCCGAGGAGTGCTATAGGGTGTATAATTTTTCGTTACCAATTTTCTGAAAACCGATTTTTTTAATTCTTTATTTTTTAAATATTAAAAGAGTTACTAATATATAAAATTCGTTACGGGTGTTGTATGTTTGAACGTTTTTGAACGTTAACAAATTAAAAACTATTGGACCGAATTTTTACCACAAATATATAAAATAGGGGTAGAATTTTCCGGAAAATTTTTGCCAAAGCGCATAGAAGTTAATCAAAAAATATATGTATGTATTAAAAAATCTTTTGTAAGCTGGTAAGGTAAAAGTATTGAAAGAATTAAAGAAATATGTTTCCAGAAAATAGATAACGAAAAATATGTATTAAAAAAGTTTTTATGATAAGGTAAAAATATTAAAAGAATTAAAGAAATATGTTTCCAGAAAATAGATAACGAAAAACTATACACCCTATACCACTCCCCAGAAAATTCTACCCCTATTTCATATACTTGTGGTAAAAATTCGGTCCAATAGCTTTTAAGTTCAAACATACGTTTGGGTAATGTACGTTTGAACGTTTTTAACTTAAAAACTATTGGACCGAATTTTTGCCACAAGTATATGAAATAGGGGTAGAATTTTCCGGGGAGTGCTATAGGGTATGTAGTTTTTTATTATCTATTTTCTGGAAAGAGATTTCTTTAATTATTTTAATATTTAAAAAATAAAAAATTAAAAAAATCGGTTTCCAAAAAATCGTTAACGAAAAACTACATACCCTATAGCACTCCCCGGAAAATTCTACCCCTATTTCATATACTCGTGGTAAAAATTCGGTACAATAGTTTTTACGTTAAAAACGCACAAACATACACCACCCGTAAGGATTTTATATAATAGTATAGATATAGATTTATATGCGCTGAGACACATCTATCCGAAATGTATGTTGTATGTTTCAGGACGCTAACTGGGAGAAGAAATAAATAAATAAATATATTTTCTGATCTGATTTTTTCTTTATTTATTTAATAGTTTAATATAATTTATTTCATGATTTCTTGGACCTCCTTGTGTCAACTTTATGTTTATGTTTATATTATATCACTGTACATGATTCTATATTTAAATCACTGCACTTATTAATTTCTTGCTTATACATGACTAAAAGTCTGCTAATAATAATAATAATAATATTTAACTGATCAGGGTTTATTATTTATTTATAACGAGATTAAAATGTTGATGCGCGAGCGACTTATACGCTGTGATCATTAGTCCACAGATGAGGAACTCACTTTATACGAATCTAAGGACTTTTTCGGCACAAGGCTGATTCACATGTACGGCAGAGCCATACACATTTATGAAACATACCGAATAGTTTACTGACCATATAAACTCTTGTTTTATGTACAATATTATGTATCTGCCACTTTATGTGATTTATTAATGATAATTTAGGAAATAAATTAATCGCTCGCTGATTTACGCTTTCCTATCTATATTCGCTAAGTTATTATTTGACGTTGTTTCTTTTTATATAACCATATTTATTTCTTTAACATTTTCCACAATTTGAACATTTCTTACAATTGGAACAAATATAGTTTTCTTTATTTGATTTCAAATAAACGTTTCTTTGACGCTTTCTTCCTCGCGTCTTCGTCTGCGTTGCTACGCTACGATGCTTCACTGTCGGCCCTTTTGTTTCCTCGGTCTGAGAAGCTTTATCCGTCGTCTTCTTATCGATGAGACTCTGTGGCGAGGGAGGAATAGGAGAAAGGAGGCGTGGTACCTGGAATTCCTCCAGAAGCTTCTCCAACTCTGGTTTAGGTGTCGAGACTACAGGAAGAAAGGAGATACGAAAGGAGATTTAGGAGTGACCAGAAGAGATGGTCTGCTGGCACCCAGAACTGGCGAATGATTAACAGGGCGTCTTGAGCCTGATAGCGATTTAACGCTCGAAGTTTTTTTTACCTCTAGGCGACGGTGTCCGGGCACCGGAGGATTGAGGACTGAGGAGAGATGGTAGGGACCCAGCCTTCTGCTTCCTCAAACCGGCTTCCTGGTGGCTAGCACCGGGTGGATCAATAAGAATGATCTTCCTCTCGCGTCTGGCGCTGGATGGAGGATGCTGGGGAATCTTTTTCGGAGGGTTCGGAAAAAGATCCTTCGGTTGACTAGCACCGGGAGTTGACTGAGCGCCGTTTGCTAGGCTATCGCCAAGAACGACTTTCCTCCTCTTCGCATAAAGTTGCAAAGGGAGCGGTTGTGTCTTGCGTCGTTCAGTCGACTTCTTCACCACTTCCTCGGCGAGCCGGGAAGGGTGCTGAGAGTTTTCTGAGCGCGGCGTGGTGAGGCTAGCTCAACCGTCTCGGCCGACTGCTCGTGAATACCGAATCTCCTCTGTGATGTGCCCTGCTTATATACCCGAGAAATTCGGCGGCGAGAATCAACAACGAATGTTGCTAAGCAACTTGCGTTACATGAAACTGTCAATTAATGTCTTGAAACTCTCCGCGATTGACAACTTGAATCTCTCCGCGTTTCCCGACTTGAAGTTGCTCCGCGCGTATTTCAAAAATATACGTGTTGTCGGCAATAACTCTAAAGGCTGGTGTTTAATAGAGTTGCCACAATAATAATTATAGATAATCAATTAAATTATATAAATGTGTACTTGGTCTCTGTCCATTCAATTTTTTCTCACTGAATTGAATTGGATAGCTTCATCAAGACCTGTTTCTATGTTTCGGTGTTGGAAAACAATCAACTGGAGTTATTTATTGGATTTAAATTATTTATGAACCTTCGGTTCAATATCTTAGGTCTCTTTGTTTTCAAACACGGAAGTCACTTTTGTTAATTAACTTAAGAAGTGTAATTTGTGACGATTCTTATGCCTGGCACTGCAAAATAAAATAAAATTAAATTAAAAAATAAAAATAAACAAAACAAATATAAATAAAAAGAAAAAAAAATAAATGAAAGAATATTGCATGCCAGGCAATTGTATTGTATTGAATTAGTTAACAAGTTTATATTTAGGTCTGTTCATATTGTCAATTTTCGACATACTTACATGACATATCTGTGATAATGGTTGTATATTACTCTTCATTTATGGACGGTTTACTCTCATTGAGTTTTTATCTTATTATCTCCACGTATTGCCCTTTGCGCGGGATATCTTTTCTATGCCAACTATACATCTCGTTGGTTTATATTGCACCTTGGGCGGAGTGCATTCATCTTGGGCGAGCCCATGGGAAGGACACCCTTCAAACCAATTATACAACAATGGCAACACAACACGGAACGGAAAATTCACCGTCGGGGTCGGATCTCGACGACCGGCGTGCCGCCTCTATTGTCCCTGGAGGCGACATGTCGACAACATGCGAAGAGCTACCACCGGTGTTGACCTCGGGCACCGGTGGAGAAAATGCTACCGAGAAGACTGGAGATAAAATACAACACCCGTCTACACCAGTGACTATGTGTCCGGCGGAATTTGCTGACACACTCGACTGTCGCGGACATAAGGAAGATTCCGCGATAATTGATGAGGCTTGCGGTGCAACACAAACATCGTATCAAGAGACACAACGATTGAAAGAAGAAGAGTCCGCGATTTTTGATTACGGTCCCGACTTGGCTAAGGACATTCTATATAGTGACCATATTGATCGCCCAGCATCAATCACCTCAGATAGAGAATCAACATATGTTAAGGACGGCGAAATTGTAGGTGTGGATATCCACAAACCCGTGTTCTCAAGGATGGATGTCAGCAACAAGGACGAAGAAAATCCGGATAAATCGAGGAAGGTGATCGATACCTTGGAAGACTCAGAGGATTTCCATCGGAAGACACCTCCAATAACAAGAAGAACAACGAAGAGGAAGACGAAGGAGTCTCCGTCTCAGAACTCTTCGTCCCCTCCGGAGTCCACTCAGCAAGAGGATTTATTTGTCTTCGAAACGGCGAGCAAGACAGTTAGCAAGGGCCGTCCTCGCAAAAAACTTATACATGCTGCTCCCGTAACAGAATCACCTAGGGGAAAAGACACTAGGATAATAGTTATGCCCAATAGTGTATTACAAGAGTATGATACGGAAAATTTATCTGAATACGTTAGTGACTGCATAGAAAGGACGGAACTAGCAATAAGCAAGTGTTCCAATATCCAAGGGATGTTGAGTAATCACATGAAATCTGGACTTACAAACATTTCGAGGATTGTCAAGATCTTGGCTGAACGCCTTGCTGATTCCGGAGACATCTCTTCTTTCAGAATTCAAAACACCAATTTGACTGCACAAATACGTATCCTAAAAAAGGATGAGGAAATCCACAGGCGAGAACTTACACTAAGGAAAGACGAAAATAAGAAACTGAAGAAGGAATTAGAAGCTCTCCGCGACGAATCAAGAAGAAAGGATCTATGGGACTCAAATATGGAAATTGATCAGCAGGTCTCTAAACCAGTTGAAAAACGGGAAAATATAAATATTCGGACTAAACATCTGGAAGATTATCCCCCTCTTCCTCAAAGGGTTCCAAAGCCCAGGGTACTTTTAAATCAACGTTTGATTGAAAAGTGACCAAATTTTCTGGCGAATCTGGTAACGATTCAAAATCGGGGATGGACAGTGTGGAGGAGACTACTGTTTCCGCTACAAAAACCCTTCGTAGAAAAAGTTCTCCACGGAAGAGTGGGAAAATGGATTTGAGACCTGGGTTTGGATTCGCTTCAACACGAGTTGAAAATGTGGAAGAGGATGCTGCTCCTGTTCGAGAATTTAAGAAGATGAATAAGCAGATAGCATTGCTATCTGCTCGGCAGGAGAAACTTCGAGCGATGCTTGCATCACAATCAGATGGACCACAGGACGGAACGACTTCTAATAAGAATAGGAAAGCTAGGAAAACCTCCTTTAGAAGTGAAATCTCTTGAGACCTCAGGTACTTCGGATGGGGAGATTCTGGCCCCACCTACATCAGTACAAATATCTACGAAGAAAGAACAGAATCGAAACAACGCAACTGCAAAGTTGGAAATGAAGACTACGAGGAATGGCCCTCGTGAGGGAACTCGCTCACGCAAACCCCCTAAAACGGCTGCAGTTACGATAACGAATTCGAATTCCGAAGTGAGCTATGCTGACATTCTCAAGAAGGCCAGAGAGAATATTGCTCTTGATCAATTAGGCATAGAAAACTCTAAAATTCGGAAAGGCGTTAACGGCGGCATTATAATCGAGATTCCCGGGGCTGACGGGTCTTCTAAAGCGGACAATTTAGCCATTTCTTGCTGCAAAAGCTTAAAAAGGTGCTAGGTGAAGACACAGCAAGAATAGCACAACCTACTATAATGGAGGAAATTAGGATGTGGAATCTCGACAATTCCATATCCCCAATTGACATTACAAACGAGATCTCCATTGTAGGAGATTGCGACGAGAACCAAATTAAGTTAGGAAACTTACGCAAAATGAATAATGGTCTTCTTTCTGTGTGGATTAAATGCCCTCTCGCGGCGGCAATCAAAATCACAAATTCAAATAAATTTAGGATAGGATGGACCATAGCACGGGTAGAGCTCCTGGAGGCAAGGCCTACCCAATGCTACAAATGCTGGCGATTTGGACATTCTCGGAATAATTGTCCGTTCGCTGAAAACAGATCTGGAAACTGTTTCAGATGCGGCGCCCAGGATCACCGAATAGACAAGTGCGGATCGAGTCCTCACTGCGTTATTTGTGCAGGAAACGGAAAGGAGAGCGGGCATCGTTTGGGCTCCACTCGATCTTGTTTTGTAAGGGAATTCACCCTAATCGAAATGCAGCAAGAAATGGCTAATTTCTTGCAAGCCAATCTAAATAAAAGCAAAGAAGCTCAAGACCTCCTTGTGCATCAATCTGCTGAACTGGGAGTCGCGGTGTGCGTAGTATCCGAACCTGCACGCATGCCCGACTCCCAACTCTGGTTTGTTAGCCGAGATAAAAAGGCTGCAATATTTGTAAATAGGAATATCGTAAATCTCCCTGTTAAATTACATTATCAGGGTCATAGCTTTGTTTCAATTAGGTTTAAGAATTTGTATATAGTTTCTATATATATATATCACCCCTAACTCTAATGTGGTCCAATTTCAAAGTTTCTTGGATGAATTGACCACAATATGTTCGAGTGTGCCTGGAAACAGTGAACTGTTAATCTGCGGTGATTTTAACGCCCACAGTCATGTATGGGGCTGTCATTTTGCCGATTTCAAGGGTGATCTTTTGGAAGAGTGGACCGCACAAACAGATTTACGCTTGATAAATGTCGGAAATAGACCCACTTTTGTCGGTCATCAGGGCAGCTCAATAATTGACCTGACTTGGGCATCTCCGAATCTCGCGAATAAAATAAGGAATTGGTCAGTTAGAGAGGATGTTGAATTTCTATCTGATCATATGTACATATATTTTACAATACTCGACAACATAAATCGCACTCCAATTCCGCCACCACCGCCGAGGTGGAATTTCAAGAAAATGGACACTGATTTATATACGGCCGCGATTGATTGGACATGCGCGGTCACACCTAAAGATGAGAACTTTATTATTGGCGGTCGGCGCCTGTCGCTTTCTTGGGGTCGCGAGGGATCCCTATGTTCTTTTTGGGTCCTTCTGGGGTCGGTCGGCCGGGGCTGGCTGCTGGCTGCTTTTCGGGGCTCCGGCCCCACCGTTTAGGTGGGAACCGGATGCCTCTTTGTGGCGGTGGGCCGCGGTTGGTCGTCCCCTGGTGGGCCTCCGTGGTCTTGTGGCGGTGCCCCCGCTAAATGTTCTATGCGCCCTTCCCCTGGGCCCTCTCCTTGGGGTGGGCCCAGGGGAGGGGCGCAGTGTTTCTCTCGCCAAGAACCATCTGTCTTGGCCGGGGATGTGGATCCGAGAAATCGGATCCAGGGTTTTTTCTTGGTGGGCGTGTTTCCTTTAATATTAACGGGTCCGGCTGACGGCTGGCGCCCAAATGCCGGGCCCGTGTCTTGTTTCGAGTGGAATTCTCTATCCGGGTAGAGAGTTCCTATTTGTGTTGTTCGTGCACGTCCTGCGGTTCGTGTACGTCTTCTTATGGGGGTGTGAACTCCCCCGATGAACGGTGCCGCAGCCAATGAAGATGCTCCTCGATGATATGACTGCCCGCATTCTATTATCATAAGGAGCATCTGAGGCGGTCGAATGGAGACACTTGTGTCTGAACCATTCGACTAGGGACTTAGTTCCTCGGGGAGCAAAACACCCTCTGGTCTTGACCTGCGTTGTTCTTTTGTCTTTGGTTTACGTATTTTCTGTCGCCTCGAGCGTGGGGACTGTCGTGCCACGTGATGTTTGCCTCGTGTGTTCCATGTGTCGCGACTGTAGTCCGTAGTGCTGTGTTTAGGGAGAGGGGTTTTAGTGGGTGCAAGCCCCACACATCCCGGGTGGCCGGCCCCCCGGGGGGTAGAATACGCGAGATATTTCTCCTCTTCCTCCAAAACAAAAAAAAGTACTATCCAAGTAGAACAAAAAGTCAAGATGATATCAAAATAACGTCATATTGATAGTTTAGTGTGTTAATTTATTATTTTATTAATTTAGTATTTCCAAGATACGTTACGCAAAAGTAGTACTAGCAATCAGTACTCAGTACTGAGTGATCAGTACTCGTAGTATTGACAGTATTAATATGTTAATACTCATGAATATATTGCAGAATGGTCAGTACTGTGCCTATTAGTTTCTTACAGTACTGGCAGTACTATCATGATAGTACTCCGAATATTAATCTGATAAAGTACTAACCACTTCAATACTTTGAAGTACTAATGAGTATTATTGCTTGTAGTACTGCCAGTACTGTAAGCACTGACAGACACAGTACTGATCATTCTGCAGTATTCATGAGTATTAATATATTAATACTCTCAATACTACGAGTACTGATCACTCAGTACTGAGTACTGATTGCTAATACTACTTTTTCGTAAGGGATTCACGGCTCGGATCCCAATCACCAGAGGGTCTGGTCAATTAGGATTCTTATGGGGCGGTCAGAATTATGGTATTCTGTTTGTTCATTCAGGATGTTATAACGATGCACCCCCATCGGCAAAGCATCGTCCCCGGCTACCACCCGCCGGATGCCGCCCGACCGATCCTTCGGCGGGCGAGGACAGGGCGCGGTGCGCCCACATTTTTAATCGAATCCACAGCACCGTGTGCGCGGGAAACCGCAGCACCGTGCCTTCTTCGCACGGCGCCGACGAGCGCCGGAGGAAGCCGATCCGCGCCGAAGGCGAGCGCGCGTCAGCGTACCCCCACGCGGCTCGCCCGAAGATCGGCCTCCCTCCCACCGGGCCCGGCGCGCCGGGCTATATAAGCCGGCGCCCCGGGAAAAAGAGCGACTTCGTCTTCATCCGAGCTTTCCGCTTTTTCCCGACGAAGCCTACCTGCCAACTCCTAGGGCGACACACCAACGAGGTTCAGAGCTCTGAGTCTCGACCGAGGGCTCTCGGGTGTCCCCGCCTTCCACCACCGCCTCCCTGACGGCACGGTTACGCGGGGTCGAGCACGCTCGGCCTCGAAACGAGTACTCTCGCTACCGTTAGCCCCAGGGCCCCAGCATCCTTAATATCGCGTTCCGTCATACCGCGCCGAGTGCATCTGCACTACTTTCCGCTGTAAATACCGCATTCCGAGTGCACATGCACTATTCTCCGTTGTAGAGACCGCGCTCTGTTAATCTCGCGTTCCGTCACACCGCGCCGAGTGCACATGCTCGATCTTCCGTTGTAAATACCGCGTGCCGCTACCGTATTGCAAACTGTATGTAACCGCGTTCCGCTAGACCGAGCCGAGTGCACCTGCACCAATACCGCGTTACGTCACCCCGCGCCGAGTGCACATGCACTATCTCCCGTTTTAACCCCTTCGTTGGCATTGACGCAATAGTGCGTCAAATTAATCCGTGCCCTGTGTGGCATTGACGCAAAAGTGCGTCAATCTTTTTTTTCCTATTTAACTTGCTCCGATTTGGCATCCAAGTCTTATACGGGGGTTTTTGGGGTCGCTGATTACGAATCTGAATTCAAAATTTGCAAATTCAAAATGGCGGATCCAAAATGGCGGATAAAAATGCAAAAAATTACTTGATTGAGATGAAATCTGCCACTCGGGGGTTTTTGGGGTCGCTGATTACGAATCTGAATTCAAAATTTGCAAATTTAAAATGGCGGATCCACAATGGCGGATAAAAATGCAAAAAATTACTTGATTGGGATGAAATTTGCCACTCGGGGGTTTTTGGAGTCGATGATTACGAATCTGAATTCAAAATTTGCAAATTCAAAATGGCGGATCCAAAATAGCGGATGAAAATGTAAAAAATTACTTGATTGGAATGAAATTTGCCACTTGGGTTTTTTTTTTAATTTCTAAAGTTTGAGTTCAGATTCGTAATCAGCAACCTAAATAACCCATAAGTATCAAGATTTATCCAAATCAAGCCGTTTTTTGTATTTTTGTCCGCCATATTGGATCCGCCATTTTGAATTTTCGAATTTTAAGTTCAGATTTGTAATCAACGCCTTCAAAAACTCCAGGGTATAAATTTTTAGGATAACAAATTTTCCTGCCATTTTGGGCACTTTTTGTCGAATTCTCTCTGCCAACGAAGGGGTTAATTACCGCGTGCCGATCTGTATGTAATCGCGTTCCGTCAGACCGAGCCGAGTACACCTGCATTAATATCGCGTTCCGGCACCCCGCGCCGAGTGCACATGCACTATCTCCCGTTGTAAATACCGCGTGCTATTACCGTGTTGTAAAAGTTCAGATCTGTCTGTACCAGTCTAAATAAACCATCTAGTGTGCATTGAAACCTGATTTCTGTCTCTGGGCCATCTCTTGAACTCCTGAACCGGCGAGTTAGTCCGTGTTCGATCAAAAGATAGGCCGTTACAATGTATCTTCCGAAAACATCTTCGATGATCGTACACTCATTGTCAGAGCACTCGCTTGCCGGACGATAATCGATTAGGGCTTTATTACAGTCTGCACACGTTTGGAAATCTGTTCGCGGTCCGGACGGCACGAAATGCCACAGTACGTCTTCGAATTCTTGTCTAACCGGTTGGTATTTACCGAGTAGACAATCTTCGCAAATGTTTTCATCGGTGGCATTATTTCAAAAAAATATTGTATACGCACAGACGCCAGTCATAAGCCAGGCTCTTAGCGGAGTAGTGGGCGGACATATCCCGAACGGAAGACGTCTGAACAAATATATCGGGCACATGTAGGATTTACTTCGATTAAGTGGGCGTTGATCTGGAAAAGAAGGAGATTAAAATTGAAAAATGTTGACAAGTTCTATCACGCGTTATTAACCAGAAAAACCATAAAATTAAACCAGAAAAGTCATATTAAGCAGAAATTATTTGCAGTTGCTAAACAACCAATGACACAGCTAGAGATGATATTTTGCGGTTTGACGTAATATTTGATGAATAGCAATAGTAATTAATAATATAACAGTAATAATTGTTTTTCGGATAATTAACAGCCATAACACGTGAACATTTAAATAGGAATTTCACGCTTTGAATATGCTCCGAAATGCGCGCAAATTCACGTATTAAACCACGAATGTTGATCAAGGAAAAAAAATGAAAGAAATCGCATTAATTCAATATACAATAATTTCAATATTAATGTTAAATTTTTCTTTATTTATAGTTTTAGACTAAATTCAGTTTTTTTTCTTCTATTAATATTTGTTAAATTCTTAGATTAAACATCGCTGAATCTTGCAAATTGAAAAATGGGCCAATCTTACAATTTTCTTATTTGAAAATTAGAAAAGTGTTAAATTAATATTTGTGCTTTAATATCTATTAATATTAAATATATATTGACAATTTTTATGATTGTCAATATAAGTCAATACAAGTTATGAAAATGTTGATTAAAAAATTCAGATTAAAGTGGTAGCCTTAATACTTCAAGCAATCTGTTCTTTAAAAAGTTAAGTTTTTCCTTATTTTTTTATATTCATAACTATCTACATAAGAAAACATGTAAATTTTCAAACAATGATTATTACCTTGCTAGTAAAAATTTTCAAAAAACCGTTAATTGATCAAATAAAAAACATATCCAAAAATATGCGCGTATCCAAGTTAAAAATTTAAATCGTTATTCGGTTTAAAAATTTTTATCAAACGCACCATCTTGAAAAATGCTGTTTTTAAAAAAAATTACTTATTAATTTCATCAATTTTTTAATCGCACAATAAATTCTATTACTCATTGTCCCACAAAAAAATTTTTCGAAATATAAAGTGTAAAAAAAAATGTATCTTTTTCAAATTTTTACAGTGAAGTTTTTAATTAGAAATCCATCAGGACCAATCAGGGCAAAGTCCGGCAAATCAGACTGAGATTAAAGTTATCTGAATAATCGAATTCTAATTTTCAATTCGTAATCCTCTTCGTAATCTTCAGCAGGTCTAGTACATACGACCTTATCGGTTGATGTCCTCGCATTTCTAAAATCGATTAAAATATAAGAAAAAAAAGAAATCTCGCTCGAGCGAATACCCGAGCAGAAATTTGGTCAGCATACCAGCCGATGCACGATCAGGACCTTACCATGTGAAGGTAAGGTGTGCCTGTGAAAGGGTTTTCCTGAAATCACCTTTATCTGGACCTGAATAAGTACTAATAGGGCGCCCCTAAAAAAATTGCCTGATGTCACTACCCGAGTAGAAATTTCATTAACTGCATGAGCAGGTACAAATCAGGTGCATAACCTGGCCTGGTAAAGTCACCTGACACGGTCCTGACAAGATGTGCCCGAGTAGAAATTTCATTAACTGCATGAGCAGGTCCAAATCAGGTACATAACCCCTGGTAAAGTCACCTGACACGGTCCTGACAAGATGTGTAACGCATTGCACGTTCAGGACCGGATTTCATTTACCCAATAAGAACCATATTTCACCCGACATAAAAAAAATTATTTATTTTAAAATTTTAATACTATTTTTTAACTAAATTTGTTTCTTAAAGATGCAGTCTATGATTATAAATATTTTCTTGTATTTGAAACACACTCACTTCTTTTTGGGATTCAAACTCGGGACCCTTGGGACGTGAGCCAACTGCCTTACGTAGTAGACTACTTCTTAATTTGATGCAGGTGTTATATATAATTTACATATGTCATAACCAGCGTAAATATACAATTATTCAAAAATTATCTTAAGAAACAAATTCAGTTTAAAAAATGAACGCGTGGTCGCCACGCGCGTTAGAAGTGAAACTTCTGAAGGCAAGGGCTTTGCTATAACTTTTTGTGTCGCAAAATTCGTGTCGCAAAATTCATGTCGCAAAATTCGTGAATTTACTTACTCAGGGTTAATAACAACTGTTGTGTTGAAACCAGAGTTGCAAAAGTGGTAATTAAAATATTTATTTAAAAACCAGTGCCGTACGCCTGATCGAATTTTCATGACGCGTTTTTGAGTCACAAAATCGAATTTACTTACCGATCCAAAAGGAGTTTCACTTTGTACGCCTGTTCGCGAAATCGCTGTTTTATCCCGGCGATGGAAGCGGGATGAGAGGGACGCGCGTGGAAGGTGTTGACAAATTATTCCTTTTATTGTGTGTAGCTCAGAACCCAGTCTGAGCAGTCTTTAATGTGAGAAATATGTACAATCTGACCTGAAATGATGAGCTGTGTGTAAAGAGAAGTCTTTTGAATGGTGAGTGTGTATAAGGAGAAGTCTTTGATTGTCCGTGTATGAATTGCCCGTGAGCCGTTGAGACACGTGGCGGTCGGCACTCGCGCACGTGTAAGCCTGAGTCGTCGTGTTGATGTACCAGAGCTGAGCTGAGCGGTCTCTTTTACACCGTAGAACTGTCTCTAGGCAGCGGTGGTCACTGCGGTATGCACTTCAATGCGGAGTCACAACTTGTATGCACTTAGCACACGTTATGCGTCTTGTCACTGCGCGGCCATATTTCTACTGTCTTCGTCGAGCGGAAGAAAACGACTCTCGCGCCCGTGCTTGCGATAGCGGCCGCGTGGATCCGGCCGGTCGATACCCGATCGATGCTGCCATCTGATACGGTGGCGCAACGAGATAACGGAATCTCGAACATTCCGCCCGCCATCAGCAACCTTGTTGATGATTCCTTACTCCTGATCCTCTACTCTGATGAGACGGGTAGCATAGCAAGCTTGGCAATTGGCCGAGTGAGTGTCGTAGTGGCCGTCTTAAGGATAACTACCCTAGTGAGTCCATCCTTGCCGGGGTGCAATGCCGTTACTCTGGCGAGTGGCCACTTGCACGGTGGAGAGCGTTCGTCGGTGAGCAGCACGATGGAACCCACCTTGATGTTGTTGTTAGGATGATGCCACTTGGATATCGCCTGCTGGCGTTGCAGATAATGAGCTGACCATTGTGCCCAAAAATGTTGAACACGCTGCTGGATGAGCTGCCATCGAGATAGTCGCGAGGTTGCCAGGTCAACCAGAGATGGCTCGGGTATGGTAGTGAGTGGACCTCCGATGAGAAAATGACCTGGTGTGAGCGCTGAGACATCTTCAGGGTCGTCCCTTAACGGTTCTGAAGGACGCGAGTTGAGAATGGCCTCGATTTGCGTAAGCAATGTTGTTAGTTCTTCCGTCGTGAGTAGAGTCTCCCCGATAGTCCGTCTCAGATGAAACTTCACTTTACCACCGCCTCCCATTTGCCCCCCATGTGTGGAGCGCCTGGTGGATTGAGCTCCCATCTTGTACCGTCAAGTTGCAACACTTGAGCAATCCGTTGATGTTCTTGAGAACCTTGAACGAACATTTTCTTGAGCGCGGCGTCTGCTCCAATGAAAGTTGTCCCGCAGTCCGAATACATGGTCTGAACAATTCCTCTTCTCGCTGAAAATCTTCGGAGGGCTGCTATGAATCCTTCTGATGAGTAGTCACTTACTACTTTGAGGTGAATTGCGGAGGTGGAGAAGCAGACGAATACACAGATCCATCCCTTATACGTTTTAGCACCTCGTCCTTTCCATGTCTTGCTGGTGAGCGGTCCGGCGTAGTCGTCTCCTGTATGAGCCAACGGACGTGACGGCGTAACTCGTGAGAGAGGTAGTTGGCCCATCTGTTGATGAGCACGGATCCCCCTCTGCCGAGCACACACGACACACCGAAAGACATGAGACTTCACCGGAGCCCGTCCGCCGATGATCCAGCATCGTTGCCTGACATGAGCCAATGTCAGCTGTGTTCCTCCATGCAGGGTACGCACGTGGGCGTGTGCGATGATTAAGGTTGAGAATCGGGAGTGGCGAGGTAAAATCGCCTGATGTTTGTTGTCTTGAGCTAGAGCTGATTGGGTGAGGCGGCCGCCAACTCGGATAATCCCTTGAGCGTCTATATATGCAGTCAGTCGACTGAATGCGTGAGTAGTTGGTAGTCTCAAGTTGGCCGTGAGCCTCTTGATCTCGTGCGTGAAGTATGCCGCTTGAGTAGCCTTGATCCAGAACAGTCTGGCCTTCTCCAAAGCTGAGTGCAAGTCCAGAGGCTTGGAAAGTACCCTTTCAGAAGCGAAATAAACCTGAAACAAAGAGCTGTTATTCTCAACCTCGAAAAAAAAGAAAGTGGTAGTATTATACCTCAAAAAAACCTAAGTAACAAGTGGTAGACGTAATCTTTGTATCTCAAAAAATCTCGAAAAAATCTAAGCACTAGTATCTTTATTTCCAAAAAATTATAACCGAAGTGATACACATCACAAAATTATGTTACCTTATAAAAAAAGAGTCGCGCTTTAAGTGATCTATTACAATTACAAAAAAGAAATGATATCTCTGTAAATTACAGCGCCAATTACAAAGAGAACATATATATTGCCTCAAAAAATAATTGTTGCACTACTTTGAAAAATCTTTACATTGTGTCAATTAGAAAAAGAATGTATGATAACAATTTTATAAGATTAACAAATTTTATTTAAATTTAACAAGGGAATACAAGATATTTAAATACAAAGTTTACATGTGTATTTTTTAGTGGTCACAAAGAATTACAGAGGTAACAGTACAAAATAAAAATATTTTATTAAAATATTTAATCCAACGAGAGAATACAAAGTATTTAAATACAAAGTTTATGTATGTTTTTTTCAATAGAATAAAAGATTTAATCACAAAGAATTACAGAGGTAACAGTACAAAATAAAAATATTTTATTAAAATACATAAATTTTTCTTGTAAAAAAACTTGGCGCTGCTAGACCTCGAAATTGTAAATAAATAAGGACAACAATAAATAAAAATAATTCAAAGAAGAATGCGACAGAAGTAACAAAATGATTATCAGCGTGGTGTGTATGTGCGAGCGAGTGATATGGGTGTGTGTGACGACGGCGAATAATGCAGCTTGTAATTAAGTATGGGATAAGTTTATTTATTTATTTACAATTTCGAGGTCTAGCAGCGCCAAGTTTTTTTACAAGAAAAATTTATGTATTTTAATAAAATATTTTTATTTTGTACTGTTACCTCTGTAATTCTTTGTGATTAAATCTTTTATTCTATTGAAAAAAACATACATAAACTTTGTATTTAAATACTTTGTATTCTCTCGTTGGATTAAATATTTTAATAAAATATTTTTATTTTGTACTGTTACCTCTGTAATTCTTTGTGACCACTAAAAAATACACATGTAAACTTTGTATTTAAATATCTTGTATTCCCTTGTTAAATTTAAATAAAATTTGTTAATCTTATAAAATTGTTATCATACATTCTTTTTCTAATTGACACAATGTAAAGATTTTTCAAAGTAGTGCAACAATTATTTTTTGAGGCAATATATATGTTCTCTTTGTAATTGGCGCTGTAATTTACAGAGATATCATTTCTTTTTTGTAATTGTAATAGATCACTTAAAGCGCGACTCTTTTTTTATAAGGTAACATAATTTTGTGATGTGTATCACTTCGGTTATAATTTTTTGGAAATAAAGATACTAGTGCTTAGATTTTTTCGAGATTTTTTGAGATACAAAGATTACGTCTACCACTTGTTACTTAGGTTTTTTTGAGGTATAATACTACCACTTTCTTTTTTTTCGAGGTAACAACATATACACTACTATGCGTGTACTTGGCGCCTTTTTTTACCTTTTTTTTAAGAAAGGTAATTTTGTACGGATATCACGCCTTTTTGTAGTATACACTATTACGCGTGTACTTGGCGCCTTTTTTTTACCTTTTTGAAAAAGGTAATTTTGTACTGATATCATGCGTTTTGTAGTGTTACGCATCTTAGAAACAGTATATCTTTATCTTACAAACAGTATGTACAGATTGTAAAGCTCTATAAGCCGTATATATTTTGCGATACAAGACATAATCGTAATCTAGCTTGAATAATGCTAATAATATAAACACATTAAGTACCACTTGGATTTTATTAATTTAAAATTAATAATACTACTACTTAGTTTTTCCGAGGTAACCATGCGTGTACTTGGCGCCTTTTTTTACCTTTTTGAAAAATAAAATTTACCTCTTTTTCTTACCTTTGTTTTCTTAATTTCGTTTAAATTTAAGACGTAGTATCATCCTTGATATCTATGTTTCTTTACATAAACTCGATTTTTACGCACAAATCTTTGTTAATACAACGATTTAACTTTATAACTTATCTTCTAATATAACTTATCTTCTAATATAAGAAATCAATAGCATTTGTAGCTTTTTAATGAACCGTAATCTTCAACACGTGGCTTCTCTCCAACACGTTGCTTCTCTCGGAAATTTTGCTCTTATAATATTCCGCTACGTGCCCTACGAGCGGAGATATTGCGACGCAAAGTCCAAATGTGAAATTTTTTTATTAAGATACGTCATCTACT